>DWCF01004865.1:0-15415 GCA_018230265.1 Delias oraia | reverse complement strand
TCCAGAGCGCAAAAATTATAAATTATATTATCGCAATAATCTTATTTTGACCTGTATATAAAAATTAATAGTAAAAAAAATAATATAAAAATTTGAATAGTATTAAGGTATTTCATACATTGTTACAATAAACTTTAATTACCTTCGTCCTTCACATAAGGCACATTAATAAATCTATGCAGTAACATTTTAATGATATGCATGAAATGGTATAACAAATTACGTATCTACGGATAAATCAATAATCTCAACATAGCCGTACCATGAAATACATTATAAATATATAATATCAATCCTGTTATAACATCATTACTCAACGCTGTGATGCAACGAAGACAAGTGTACCACAGATGATATCCGACTTTGTCGATGGCAATGCTGATTAAGAAATCGTAGATCGACGGACCACGGATTATGTGGGGAACGCTGACAGGAATTTGGAATTGTCAATGTCAGTTTGATGATGTCTTGTTACAAATGAGGTTTTAATATACCTATATATAGACTAGAGATGATTGAAAGTAATAATTTCTTAAAGAAAGCTAAAAAAGGTGAGATTCCGTTTTACGTTATTGTTTTAATATGGTCATGCGGTAGCTGACAAATTGTAATTACTAACTGTATACCGATTTAAAAGGAGCCAATGGCTTGGACTGCGGAAATCATTGGACCGGAACTCGTCGAACAATGCGTCCATTTGAATTAAAAATAGAGAAGTTTATTTTTATTTGTATTGCATTAGAAATGCTTAATTTGTTATATAATAAATAAATATGAATGAAAAATGTTATTACATCCAATACTTTAGAATTTTACATTCTCATTTAATAAATATAGCTTCATAAATAAAGTATTTCTAAAAGTGATTAATATTGAAATAAAACCGATTATTTCAAGTGTGTGTAATCTATGCGTAATGTCATAAATGTAATTTAAAAAATAGGTATTGTAAACGTTGTGCCATGTTTAGCTTTGCAATGACGTGTTATGTCAGAGGTTAAACGGAAAGATTACATGTATTTTATTATGTTTAAATACCATTTGCTTTCACAACACCAAATTGATGTTTCGTATTTAAGAGATTAAATAGACACCCATCTTGTTACCACAAACAAAATCGACCCATACAAATTACATTTCAAAAGTCATTGTGAATATGTAATATATCTTATTCATTGACAATGATTGACATTGTCTTTGATAAACATTTAATCATTTTTAAACATAACCATATATTGTGTATAATGTTAAGGTTGTTTCGGAAATTATCAAAAGTAAAATTAATATTTTTGCAGGATATCATCATTTCTCATATCTTTATTTTTTTATATCTTTATTCTGTTATGGTATTTTCTGCATACGCATAAATTGGGTCGGCTCGTCCGAAATGATACCACGAGCTAACAAATTACTTAATGTAAAATCGTAGTTGTACTTTTTTAAGTACAACTACGACTTCACACTGAGTTACTTCTACTTTTTACCCGTGGACCATGCTGAAACATATGCTGTCGCACTAATTGGTCCGGCTCACAGAACAATCAGCATGAAAGGTACTTGTACTGTGTTTCGCAGAGTAAATGAGGATATCAGGGGCGTAAAAACCCGCCGCAACACAAACAAAGCGCGGACTGTGGCGTTGTTTCTCATGGGCGCCAGTGTTCTGTTACCATTTAGGAAATCCACCTGCTTCGTTGTCCGCTATATCTCTAAATATCTCATCATGTTTCGTTATAATAACGTTGTCATAGAATAATATTTGAGTTAGTTGAATAACCTGCAGCCGGTTTCCTGCCGCACCGAATGCAATCTATGCATATTGAATTTCAACCGTCGGTATCAGTAATGTGTAAGTTCCCCGAATCCCTTTGTGTGGACAAGGGAAACGTCTCTAATATTATTCATTCGAATCATAAATATGTACTAAGTAATAAGATTAGAAAAGAAAAATGAATTTGTATTTATAATGAGTCTATTTTATTTTGTTGATTTAACTTTTTTAAATATGTTTCATTACTTACTTTACTGTTGTACTTGATTTACTGTTGTAGTGGAAAAGTATTATTTTTCCTTGCAAATGGAGAAAAAGAATTAAATGACGTAGGTACGTCATTGAATTCGTAGTGGCAGTAGGTACTGCCACTACGTGGTTTATTTATTTCTTCACAAGTAATGTCCTAGACATTTTATTCGGAATTTAATTACACTGCGGAACAGATTTTGCTTAAAACTTAACATTTCACACAGAAAACCGCAAAAATACACAGTTGTTAAAAGCAATACAGTTTTAAAACAAACAGACTCACTCGTTTCTGTGTTGGCACTAAAACTTCAATTGACATTCGGATAATTTAACCAATACAACCACTTTTTAAATACGATAGTTAAACTATTTATCAAAAAACTAATTATTACAGCAAACAATATTTAATGATATTATTTTATGGTTTTATTTATACGTGTCATATATACTTAATGAATATACTTTTTCATATTCAAAGAATTTTAGTGGTAAAAAATTACGAGCAAATATGACGTAGCATCAAGACGGCCATGACGTGAGCGGCATAAATGCATACATTCTTCATCGCATACTAATAGAGTGAAATTGACATTTTGTTCTAATAACTTAGTACAGGATATTCTAGAATATTCTCTATGATACAATTTTGTAATTTTTTTTATTATGTATGAACATAAAGTTTAATAAATTAAGACCGATAGTAAAAAGATTAAAATTGTATGAAATATAATATATATAATAAATCAAACTAAAATGTGACTAAAATTAAAACGATTTATTGATTGATTGTATTAACATAATTTAAAATAGTGTAAAAGATTAACTAAGATCATGCTACTATTGTCAAAATTTATTTTAGTCATTATTTAGTTTGTCTCATAGAGTTTATTCTTACTTCATAGATTTAAAATACTTTACGCAAATCTGCGTGGGGCGGTACCACAGATTAAAGGCTTAAAGACGATAGCCTCCACAGATTATTTGCAACTGTAATGACGTTATTGCGAGCGCAGATCGAGATTAGCGCGTGTCCAGCACGCGTCAACTACTTTTATCTGCCCACATGACGTCCCGATTTAAAAGGGTTCTTCACAATGAATAGACGATATGATAATGGTAGTGAATAGTATTTTTTGTTTTGAGCATTGAACGAATACTTTATCAATGCATATCTGACTTGATCTATGTGGCGCTTTTGATAGTCATTGTTGTAACTTTTAATAGCGGCAACGTACCTCGAATCGTTCAGGATTAAGTGCCACTATCTCGTATTATGCTAAACCGACAGGCTCATAATATATTCATGCTTTAAAGATATCTGTTATCTGTGACGAACTGTACTAAAGTTTTACAATACCATAAATAACATTCAAACAGCAGAGTTTATTTCCTATGGATATTGAGAAACTTTCCAACCTAAATATACTTTTTTATATTGTACGATTCACGTTACCAAACAAGGTCACTATTATTTAAAAAATGTACTCAATAATGCAATCTTAATATGGGTACATTGAGTAATAGGAAAATTATAAGTATAGTGTCACCTATGAGTTGTTGCTGAGCTATTTATTGCGGGAACACAATATGCGAACTATGACAATGTGATTACAATAGATGAGCTAATGTGAGCCTGGGAACGTTGTGCAATATGGGTCACTTGAGGATGTAATTGTGGAAATAGTTTAGTTACTTACTGACAAGTGTGCTTGAAGGATTGTTTTTGTGCTGTTTGAGTGTACGTAACTAACTACAACAATTGTTTGTTATTTTATATATGCCCTTACCTTACGTGTCATTTTACGAAGAATGCCCTTTATAATAAAGTTTGAATTCTTATAAAACTTTATTAGTGACGTTTTTAATTAATAATAATTGATATTAGATGATAATGTTTAAGACTTAAATGTTTTACGTAAGAAATATAACATTTCAAATGAATTGAATAAAATCTTATGTCCGTGAGTGCCTCTTTAAATAGTAAAATTTATCATTTCTCACCATTGAAGGCACAAAAACCACCTAAGGAACGAAATTGGTCTCATTTTTCTTTCTCAACATGTTAAACCCAAATAAAAGTAGGGCGAAGATACTTGTCAGATAAAATAAGATCGCGTGCACAAGATACGATCAGTCCACCTACTTTTGTCTGTTTACTAACAATAAAATCTGCCACCGAGTGGGCCGATGGATCCTTGTAACTTTCGAGTAATTTAACAGCTGCAGTAGGTTTGTTTACTCAATATATATGTCACTTACAATTACTAACCTTAAAGCTCAGGTGACTATTAGATGGCTCCTTATAAATATTTCTTAATGTTAGATATTAGTAAACTAATAATAAATTTAGTCGTAATTTTAACAAAAAAATCAAGTCCTATTTTTCAATTCCAAGAAGATATAGGTCTGGTTTTTGCATCATCTAAAATCGTAATTATTGCAGACAGGTATATAATCAATTTAGGTTAAGCCTTTGTCTAGAACAAATGCATTCGTGATAATATATCGTTGGACATAATAATTAGACAGGTATATAAATTAATTACAACCTAGAAAATTGTTAGGATTCACGGGAAGTACAAAATCATTGATTTTTATTTTATTAGATTTTTGATAACGAAGCAGATGGGGTCTCCTAAATGGTAAGAGAACACCGACGCCCTTGAACTACCAAGCCACAGTCCGCGTATTGGTTGTGTTGCCGGCTTTTTACACCGCTTAAGCGGCACTTTTAAGGGCCTCCGATATGATCACTCACGCTGCGAAACACAGTACCAGTGCAGTTTCATGCTGAGTATTCTGTGATTCCATGGTATCACTACGGACGAGCCGGCTCAATTAGTGCGTCAGCATATGCTTCAGCATGGCTTTCCCATGGGTGAAACTTCATCATTATATATTTAAATATGTCAAAATCCTAACTTAAAACTGCAAACCTTTTATTGTCTTCTAATTTATAACTAATTTATAAAAGACAATGGTTTAGCCCTATTCTGTTGCTATAGAAATAAATATGTAAGAGTATACAAAATAAATTAAAGATGCAACGTGTATTGTCTTTAACAGTTAGTTCCGCAAAGTGTGAATATGTACTGTATTGATATGTACAGCACATAAGGGATAACGGTCAATGCTTAGTTAATTCTAACACTATAAATATTTTTTATAAGAAAGCTTTTTATTACATCATTCTTGAATTTGCTAAAATAGGTATTTACACTGCGTATAATAGTTAATACAGAAAATTTAATGAAATATTTTCTCACGTCATATAATAATTTAATGACATTTCAATCTGTTGTAATTAAGTAAATTTATGAACTTATATTATTGTTAAATGCCCCATCTGTAACTGTGAAGAAGTACTACAACTATTACAACAATTCCTAGTCTATGGTCTCCTACCAATATACCAACATACCATAAGTATGTTTTAAGTATGTATCTTAATAAACTTAAAGTATCATTATAAAATTACAACTATATATTTTGAAAATATATTAAATTGCAAATATTATCCGATACTATCAATTTAATTAAGAATTATTATATTAAGAAATTTAATATAATAATTGAGCAGAATTTGCTTAGTTTTTCATAGATTCCTTATAGTTGCACCATAGTAGCAAAACATGAAAATACAAATTATAATGCAACTACAGAATTAATAGTTGTTGCTGATAATATACAATTTGTATCTTTTAAAAAAATATAATTACTTTATTCTGATAGTTCTCATTTATATAATTATATTGTACATCAATATGCTTTGAATTTTTTGTAAAATTGCCATACTTAGTAATTTAATTGGATCACAAAAGGAAAACAGTACCGCTCTCACTACATCAGATATCGCAACTACCTATATTCTGCAAAAGATGAACAATTACTTACTGTAATTACTTTACTTAATTACAACAAAATAAAATGTGATAAAAAAGTTGCAGTTACATTTAAATGACTGCAGATTTTGATTTATTTTTTCTGATTTTAAAATATTTTGAGAGAGATTTTAATGTTATTTTATTGAAAATGAGTGAAATTACGATGACACTAGTGAACCCCACTATTTTAACACCATTCACTTTTACGCTACCAGACAAATTTCAACAATACAAACTTGCATATGTATTTCTCTTTCCCTCACGCGATTATACTAATTTGCAGGAATGAGATTACCAAATAATTTAACAATGTTTTTGCTTCTAATGGCCGTAAGGCTAAATTGAAATTTGTATGTTAATAAGATTGCGACGTTGCTCCAATTACTTCGTTAGTTAAAAGTGAATACATTTTGTGGGTGGTTGTGTTAGTGTGTTATGTATTGTAATTTATACGTTTAGATGTAAGATTATTAATTAAGTGAAAATAAGAGGGCTTTCTTCGTAACATATTATAACTAAATTGTAAATACAGTACATTTCCGGTAAGTGTTTAAAGTTGTGAAAATGGATTTACGAAACCACAAACTCTTTCGGTTAAAGAAAACGAACCTTTCGAGGTCGATGTCAATCTCTACGCCAAGGTGAGTTTCAAAAGCTTCGAGTAAAAATTCAATAATCATAGTTTGTAATATGCTTTCACTTTGGCGAAAATTTTGTGTTGTAACGATGGTATATTAATATTCCACTTTTACTATGTCATATGAATTTTTTCCTCATTAATCTAAAATCATATATTTTCTAGAGAATGTTTACTTACTCATATTTTGCTGTATTAGCTTGTGGGTAATATCTTAGCATATTTTCCTGTATGTTGAGGCAAAATAACGTATATTTTTATAATCTTAATTGTGTGGAATTTCATGCGACTCATACTGTCAGGTTTAGGTTATGTTTCCTAAATATAAAGCCTATGCATAAGACAAACGACAAATTTTGTAACAAAATTCCAATTTTGAGGTGTACTTTCGCATTCTTATAGAGAAAAAATGTAGAAGGAAAAGCGAATAAAGAACGATTTATTCATAATTGATATGTAGTAATAATGCATCGACCTCTAATCACGTTTTATAAGTATCTAAGTAATTTACATACTTATGCGTTTAATTACATAATTATATTGAATACATGCGCGCTTCAAAGATGATTCAAATTAATCTCTTTCAATGAGAAATTAATAATTGACCTTGAAAACTGAATTCAATAATGGGTACTATTAATATCTTTAATTGAAAAAATATAGTGTTATTACTCATCATTGAGATTAAATGCAATTTACTCACCATACAAATTTATTAGATTTTAGTCTTTATATTCTGGTTTAATTAAGAAAAAAATTGACATCAATTGCACTGTATATTAAAAAGATTATTGCAAGGAAATAAAACATTTGCATATAAAAAATTATAGTTATGATTAAACAGATAAAGTAAATGTTATGCAACTCTTAAGTTGTGACGATACTTCTGTTATATTGTATAATCGGATTAGTAGACGAAAAATTATTGTGCGCCGAAGTTGGGTGTTAAATTCGTTTGTGAAAGTTACCATTGTGCTTCGCGTTATGTAAAAACCGCTCGGTTCTTTCACACCTCTTACATAATAATTACTTATAATTAAATGAGAACTATAAGCGATAAACAAATATTATAGTACCAATTCTATTGTTGATAGATTATAGTCATTTCATGATTATAGGCTTCAGATAGTGACAGATTAAAGCTAAATGAAGTAAAATAAACTAGAGGTTGTAAAGAGGACACGCTTAAAATATGTTTAAACTTTAATATTGTAATTGATATGATATTCCGTATGTCTTAGTTTATAGTAATAAAAACATAAGAAGACATCTCAAAAAGGTTGATCTATAAACAAAGATATCTTAATCTAGCCTTGGAACACCAATTAAAATTTTCTCACGGGTTCGCAAAAACCTCTCGTGCCCAACACGGTACTACCATTTTTGTTCAAATCCTTTTTAAATGCAACGATAAAATTGTAGCCAATTGAAATAACGAAATCATAGACAAGTGTACTTTTACAACTGTTTTTTGTAGTCATGAATGATAATTTATTTATTACCATTAATTAATTCTTCTTCTTCTTCTAAATCTCTCTTTTTATTTTTAATATTTCCTTGAATTTAGCCAAGATATCTGCTACAACTAACTTTACGTCTTTTTAAAAATTTACAATTAAGCAAAAATACACAGTTTGAATAATCCATACAATTTGTTATTTTAACAATTTTCTATCAATTTTTATAGTTTTAATTATGTTTCTTACAGTTGCGACGTAAAATAAATCATCTTGATTACTTGCTTGCTTGTTTTTGTCTAACATTACAGACAGGAAGATTTAAAACCGGTTGTAGTCAAAGAGACCGTATTGCAAGAAATATTTACCGTACAAATCTTGTTAAAAATAATGGTCTTGATGACCGTATAGGTCATGATTTAGGAAAACAAAAAATCTCTATACTTTTTGGTGTCTACGATGTAAAAAGTAATGACTGTACTTACATACGAGACAGACTTTAACGTTTACAAAGAACACTGTTACGTTACCTAGATTTTTTTAGAATAATATATTTAAGAATAACATATTTAAGAATAACTACGTTGTTTAAATTTCTGTTACTGTCTTAGAAGTGGAAATTACATCGTCAAACTACAAGTATAACTTTACAAGATTATTATCGATTAGAAACGATACTGTCCAGTAGCATCTTACGATTTAACCTCAAAATGTGTGGAGAATTTCAAATTAGTTATTTGCAGAGATGTTAACGGCTGATACATGGCTCATGTATACCACGTAGCGGATTAGTCTGACATCATATATTATTATTCACGACGATATAATGCGTACTTAGAACATGTGGGAACGAAAGAAAAAACTTATTATAATTAAGTCATAGTGCAGTTTAATTATCGCGAACTCTTCTGACAGAAATATCTTTGTGACAAATGTAATTGAACAAAATCTGAAAAATATAATACAGTCAAACTTGGATAAGCGAGAGTTGAAGGGAGCACAATTTCATTCTCGCCTATAAAGGTTTCTAACTAAGCCGAGTTTCTCGCCAATGCAGTTACATGGGTGGCGTTTCTCTCTTCTAGAGGTACGCAGCAATAACAAATACGTACAAGTCACAGCAAGTGCGAATGTAGTAAATATGCACAACATATATGTATCATGTACATATATGTTTTTAATAGTTTATACGTTATGTTCATTAGATTTCGACATACAAGTATATCATAAGGGTAGGAGGTATCAAGATGCTTACGAAAATAAAACAAAAATTCATGCACTATATAAAATCAATGAATAAAGCTCGACGTTCGCGTATAGAGGTATAAATAAGTAGCAGTCTCACTTATGGAGGTCCATGAGGGGAGAACTACTCTCTCTTCAGAGGTTTCTGTTTCTCGCTAATAGAGGTTTTGGGATCTTAAAATGACGGGTCCTGGCTAATACTCTCACTTAAAGAGTTTTACTCACTTACTTACTCACTTAGTCATTTATATAATTTTTCAATTTCAATTCATTTATCAACTTGTTCTCAATGTTTTTTTTAATATTATATAATAATTGTTGTGGCAGCTAAATACAGAAAATTAAGATTTATTTTCTTTGAAATCTTTTATTTCGCAAAGGATTTTGTTCAGAACTAAGTCCATTTATCTGTGTTCTTTACAGCAATTTAAAATAGCGTTTTTTATCAAACTTATTTAAAACTATGAGTAATTCCAAAATTGATAAATATTTCAACAAAAACATCTTTGATTGTAATCAATGGTCGTTATTGTAATGGAAATATGCCAAAATGATATATACAAACGAGTTTCTAAAACGTAGGTGCAATCTTGCATATAACTTTTGACATTGGGACGTGCCGTCGCTACATCTCGCACAACTGACCAGAGGTTCAGTTGATAGCATCGCGACTCTTATCAATAGCAGTTCTACTGCTTTGCTTGAAAGTGCTCCAGGCCTCTTGAAAGTTGTTCCGAGATTTGCGATTTGCATATTTAACTCGAATTTATGTTTGCATCAAAACATAAATCATTTCAAACCGGACCGGAAATCAAAATCACTATTTTTGAAATTAGTTAGACTTAAAAATATTATGACGTTAAAAGTACCTATAATTAACTAAAAAATAGTTTTGTTTATCTATTAATTGTGTTTTATTAATTGTTTATGTAAAAATTTCGTACATTCTGGCAACATATAATTATGTAATAAATTTGTTCAAAATAATTATGTGCTTAATTTAAGAGGATAGGTCGTAAAACGGAAATGTCACGGTGCCTTTTTCAAATGTGCGGTTAATATTCGGGTCAAGATGATATGTGCATTTTCGTTACGTAAGACTCTCATTAGTAAATATTATTAAAGCTTGTATTCTTATAAAATTGCATACTTATTTAATTTAAATTTAATAATTGTGATAACTTTAAGTTAAATTGTGAAAACGAGTACAGCTGCCATTTTAAAAATCATCTGTTTTATTTATTTCTATGGTTGATTAGATAAACCTGAAATAAAGATTATTAAAACTTTAAAATTTTTGCTTAACTTAAAAAAAATATATTAAATGAATTAGATGATCTCATTAAACATATTCATCATAACTAAACTACATCAGAGACACCAATAGTTACGTTAACTGTACTGACAAATATTGAAACATAGAACAGACAATAAAGTCTTCCACACACACATGCTGTGGGTTGTCTTTGGGCGCGTCCTTTGTATTCGAAGACAGACCTGCTGCCGTTCACAACAGGTATTGTAATAATATTGAAATTAATACAAGTGTATTGATTCTGTTGATTTATTCAAATCAGCTCATTCTTTTTATACGAACAATATGCGCAGCGAGAGCGAAATCTCATTGTTATATTTGCTCCAGTGGTAATCGTTTGTTATGATAATGAAATTTTGCAACTAGTTTAAATAGAAAATTAAAAGATCACATGACTTTCGTTTGCTTTAATTTCTAAGAAAATATGTAATGTTAGGAACTGTTTGATAAAGTTTGACGTGTGTATGTCTTTGATATGTTAATAGCTGATGAGTTTAATCCAGAATTGTTAAGAGCCTATAAAGTTTAAACAGGTAATGTCATTGTTATTTTTAAGAAATTTCCTAATAGAAATTAATTATCTAATTATTTAATATAAATTTGCTATTGGAAATATAGTTCCGGGTACTCGTATATAATTATATATCATACAAAAAGGTTCGAAATACGTTAACGAAATTCAAGAAATCAACGCGATGACCTCAAATATGTTAATGTTGTCCATTATTGTTAATAAAAACGAAATGCTATTATCAAATTTAAGTTAGCCATGAACTTTTTAAAATATTGAAATCTTCACTCTTTAGTTCGGCCTTCGATGTTGGTTTTCTTTTGCGAAAAGTTACAACTGTCATCTTAAAAATAGAACATGTCCAATTTCCAAAACGATTCTCTGACGGTAAGCTATGTTGTAACATCTGTTGGTCGAAATTTGCCAGTTTTCAACTTTCAACGTTATGCTCTGGTATTTTGAGTGCCATTAGCTTGAATGTAGCAAGCCTCATTTTTGTTAGACACAATAGATCCATGTAATTAGGATCTGAAGCACGTTGCTTTTGACTTGGAAAGTAGTTAAAAGAATGTGCTTCGGTTATTTTAAAGGAATCTACAAATGTTGTAATATTATTCTACACAACATTTAACGGTAATTATTTGTACAGTTTGACATTGCGTTTAAATTATTCTGCTTTATAAATTGGTGCTTTATTCTAATTTGTTTTACTTAGTAATTTACTTTTATTATTTTAAAGTGAAAAATGTTTGATTTAAGTTCTTAAAATAATCTTAAGTATAAAAACGACGCTTAAACAATAAATATGCAAATATAGATTGGAAATTAATAATTGATATGAATATTTCTTAGTTTGTGCACTCACCTAAACGGTAATGCGCAATTAATTATAAATTCAATTATAGCAAACTCGACATAAACTATCCTAATAAAGTATTAAGTACCTACTTACATTCTTGAAATTTAGAAACAAAATTAAAAATTTAAATACTTTTACCTATATTATATTATTTCCTATTGGCTAGGTACATGTTACCTTAGTACCTGTTAATTTGAAAAATGATCAAATATTGCTTGCTTGAGTTTATTTTATTTTTCACATACTACTTATGTATTTTATTTTAACTTCTATATTGTATTCTAAACAATATTTACATGTTGCCAAGAAACAAAACCGAGAAATAATAGATAATTTCTCTTATTTAACAGTTGAGCATAATATTAAATAAATATTGATTAATAGGAACTTCAATTAATTAAATCTTACAAGTCGATCCGTAAGAGTACCAATTTGAGGTCACTGAATTAATAATCACCGTCAAAAAGTCATGCAAGAGTAATTCTCTCGTAGAAAAGACGATTACATCACTCCACGTGCTATCCTCACTGTAATTGCAGATGCCTGTTATAAAAAGAGGTATAAAAGCTGACCGAGCCCGCTAGGTGATTCTAGACATAACGGGCTTGCGCTACGGTTATCGAAAACTTTTATTTACTTTATGTACTTTTGGATGTGTACTACTTTTCATACGATTTTACACACATTTCAAATTGTTTCTTTTTATGTATGATATGTTTTAAGGCTTTTCGAATTGTTTATCCAAATATGTGCATATAAAATAATTGTAATTACTGACTCTCTGATGAATCTAAGTATACCGTATACAATATTTGAATTAGTTTAGTATTGATTTTAAATTTTAGTATTGAAGAGACATCCCTAGTACTGATATAGGTCAGTATACAGCAAACGGGATTAAGTTACGGTGTTCAGCTATTACGTAGTACTTCTTATGGCTATTTAAAATGATTGATGATATCAACTTGCTCGGATTAAAATATTTTTATGGTTGATCAATTGAGTGTATCGCATTATGCGGGAGCTATTACAGCGATACCTTTGAATTTATTAGTGATAAAAACTTTGACTCTACTCATAAGAATCTTCTAATATTAATTAATACTAATCTAAACTACAAAGGGATGTAAGCATGTGATTTGCTTTATAAATTTGTTTGAAAAAAATAAAATAAAATAAAAAAATACTGTTTGTGTTACGTAGAATAAATTGTTGGTGTGGTGGTAGAAGTTCCTAGGGTTTAAAAGATCCATATTATAATTTAAATTAAACTTTTTTTTTATTTTTAATGCTATTGTTATTATAATCGTTCATATCGCTTTCAATTCTTTTTGCCGCCATATCTCTTTACCGTGTAACAGGGCATTATAATAGCTTCCTAGTTCAATAAATCGACCATCAACACTTGTAACTGTAGCACCACAACAAAGTTATCTATGCTTTCTCTGACAAGCGAATACACAACATGAATGGAAGGAACTGCGCGATCATAGATACGAACCAATGCCGGGCTCAATGCCATACATTGTTAGTGGTCGGAAGGAAGCGTGGCTAAATTATGCTTTGTTAGTTCTGGATGGGAGATGTTTTGTCGTTAAATGGCATTACGATTTCTAAGGTTCCTTAGGCTACTAATCCATCCAATGAACCAACTACTGTTTCAAAACATTCTGTAAAGATTTTATATTCGATTGTATTATTTGATTAGATTAGACGAATGTAGTCGATATAAGTCCATATCTATGGGGTTAAAATACAAATTTGCATCATATATCGAGATTTCGAATGTAAATTATTGGTTATTTTTATTTATATCAACCCCACAAACGTTTTTTATAGTATAGCGGACACCGCCGTTCATTAACAACAGCGCCAAAGTCCGCGCTTTGGTTGTGTTGACGACTTTTTACGCCGAATAAACATTTTTAAGGGTCTCCGATATCTTCACTCGCTCAGCAAAACACAATACAAGTACCGTTTCACGTTGAGTATTCTGTGAGCCCGTGGTATCGCTTCAGATTAGCCGGCCCAATTAGTACATCAGCATATGCTTCAGCATATGCCTCAGCATGGCTCTCGCATGGCTGAAAATGTGCACTATTAATAATTAGATGTTTTCTTCCTTGTTACAGTTTAGGACCATTTGAATTGGCGACGGGAGGCGAGATGGTCTCCAGACGGCGGATATTGTCGCGTTCCCGTGATGATCTATCACAGGCTCTTGCGCAGGAGGAAGAAGAGGATGTCTGGCATCAGAAGGATAAACTTTATAAGGTCAGTATATTTATTTTATAAAACGAAAAATTTAGAATCAATAAAAACTGGAGAATGGTTTATTACGTAAATAATAATAAAAACAAAAACATAATAGATACTTGCATCACAACTACATCAATGGGATATTGGTCATGGTCTAGTTCGTTATGAAAGCATAACTATTTTTTTGTAATACTTTAGCTAAAATCTACATAAATTTTATGTTGCTAGCCAGACCGATAAGAAAAGCTACCAAGCAAGTCTGTAAATAATTTCTATGTAATTTTTGATCGATTGGGAATTTAATAACTTTAATTATCAAGCTAAAAGAAAGTTGTTTAAATTGTAGCGTTGCCAATTATAAATATAGTATAGAAAATGATACTAATTGCGAGCACTTTTATGTCATTATACCGTAAGTTAAAGCTTTCTAAACATCAATCAAGGTTTTACGCCTTAGTTCACACGACAAATACCATACTCAATGACAATCAAAGGCCATTATAATAGTGAAAAAAAATTATACTATTGTGATTGTTAATGTTGAGGGATTTCTAAAATTACCAGAGTTATTGACAAACTCTAATTTGTGGCTTTTATTAACGAGAAAGCAATTGCAGACTATTTTATAGATAACATTTAGAAAAAGATAAACATATACTAAGAAGCATTCGTAAATCAATAAATAAAATTTTTAATACCTCTTATTCATAATGAAACGGTGGAAAAAAAATCTACAAAAAATATGACTCTTCACCCGTGAGAGAGCCATGCTGGAGCATATGCTGACGCACTAATTGAGCCGGCTCGTCCAAAGTGATAACACGGGCTCACAGAATACAGCACGGATGACCATGGGCCGCGGTGTTCTGTTACCATTTAGGAAACCTGCTCCTTTGTCCGCTATAAAGTGAAAAAAAAACATGCATATAGAAATAGTAACCTCGTCTTTTAAAGCTCGCTTTAAAATAAGATTTGAAGTTGTTAAATTCTTAATCATTGCTATATCTTTCAAGTACATCTACTTTTCTGTAAATCTCAATTTTAAAATATAACAATGTAACATCACAACAACTAACCGAAACGCTAACCAAACTAAAAACCGTAATTTGTCAGTTACATAAGGCAAATGGACGAATGGCCTATTGCCAAATTAATGTAATAAACACGAATGTCCCATAGCAGTGTTACGTTTTCGCTTCCTTTGTCTAGTATTGCGTTTTTGTGA
>DWCF01004864.1:0-15416 GCA_018230265.1 Delias oraia | reverse complement strand
AGCGACCACGTTTCAGATCCGTATGTCAACACTGGCAACACGCACTGGTTGAAGACTTTCGTCTTCAGGCACTGAGGTATTTTAGAATGAATGTAGTAGTATTTTGAATGTTATCAAATAACACATAAATACATTATCAAATTCAAAGAATTTCATTTCACATAGACACTTATGTACGTAATAACCTATACGCGTCAGCGTTGCTTCAGCATGGCTATTCCGCATCTAAGTCAATGTTAATAAAGTCACCCGGTCACTGTTAAGCCTTTCCAACGGCGTAATTTATTATATAAACTTTTATTAGGACCGCAGATCGAACCCAATATGCTTAGAACATCACACAGCTACGAAATTTGCTTAGTCGTCGCCTACAGCAAAGAGTCGACCAGAAGACGCCTGTGACGCCAAAGCATGAAATAACTTTAACGAATCTACATTCATCACAAAAATTATCCATCGAAATAGTTTTGAACTATCGCGTTCCGAAAATGAAAAGGTGTCACATCCCCATTTGACAGATGATTTCTATTCATATTAATCCATGACGCATTTTCATGACATTGACAAATGACACATGTAATCGAACTATATATAACCTTCTTATTAAATTTATCATATTAAATTTTAATATTAAATACACTCGTACTAATAATTCATAGATTTATTTCCAACTAACAATAATTTGAAAATTAAAATAAATTTCGTAATAAATTCGTGCTTATATAAGCTACTATTTGTATTCCAATTAAAGATAAATTATTATGCATAAACAATAAAGCTATGTTGACGCGATAATTGTGCCGGCTCATCCGGAATGACACAACGGGATCACAGAATACCAGCGTAAAACATTACTTATATTATACTTAACACTGAATGAGTAATGATATCGGAAAATGGTGAAATTATACCGGTCACGCGATCGCAACACAACAAGCTTGGATTGTCGTAGGATTATTCATGGTCAGTGGTCACCTCTTACCATAGCAGAGATCCGCCTTTTCTATTGCCTGCTATACTATAAAAAAACCGCTTGTCCTTGATGACTAACCTGCTCTTTGCGGACTATTAGTACGGGAGCTAGTAACTTAATACGGGCTATCTGGCTAGAAGTAGTAGTTGCGATCATTTGTGCGCATGGCACCTATACATGTAAACTATGAACTTTTCAAATAAATTTCAGATTTTTGTTTTTCATTATTTTTATTGAACTCTATGCAACATAAATTCATTATAGCAGGATATTTTTATTGGTGTTTAAACCGTGAAAGATCAAAATTTTTAATTAAATTTTTCAAAACATTTTAGTATGGCTGTAATTATTATGATCTTATTTAAGTATCTAAAAGCTCAAAGGTAATTTTCCTGATAGTAATTTGCTTATTATTTCAATCATACTGGTTTAAAAGTGGCCAACCTGAAATACTCTTAAAACGTGGCCGGCTTCCGATTTATATTTTCATAAAAAAATAAAAATACATGCTACATCACAAAAATACGGTAATTATTCATATATGTAATGATATAGGTACTATATATATGAAAATCCTAATTCTAACGAACGCGCAATCCACCAGGGAGCAAAGTATTACAAAGTAGCTTTAATATGCAAATTACATGTTTTGTGACAAAATGTATTATTGCCATTACGCAGGGGATACGTTTCGAACAATTTGTGCCTTTGAGTTATTGCATAATTTGAATGTTCGTCATATTTATATGTTTGCAATGACAATGATATAACGATAATAGATTATTATTATTGATATATCAACTATTTTTACTAAGCTTTTCATAAAACATTTCATTCAATTTTTATTAAAAGTTTTTGTAATGGCATAGCGAATTACGAAGCAGGTGAGTCTCCAATATGATAAGAGAACACCGCCGCTCCTGGACACGCCACAGTCCGCGCATAGGTTGTGCTGCCGGCTTTTTACGCCGTCATTTTTATGGGATTTTTATATAATTAACTCAGCGAAACCCAGTAGAAGTACCGTTTTAGTACAACTAACATTTCATTCTGAGTATTCTGTAAGATCGTGGTATAATTTTGTACGAGCCCGTTCAATTAGTTTGTTAGCATAAGCTCCAGTAAGACTCCCATTTTTTATCAAAAAAATAATTCTAAAAGAGATATATGATTGAAAGACGGTGGCTTTGGGTGTGTACTATAAACAGCTTTGCAATATCATTAATATTTTTTATTTATAGATTTTTTAACAAATTATACAAATTAAAAATATCCTTTTTGTGTTGTTTGGGAGAAAACCATGTATGAACAATTTAAATTTAGCTTACAAATATTTTGAACGTCGCTTCTATTACCTGTATATCATTGTTACGAACCAAAAACCTAATATATATGGATGCTAGGGTACTTAAATGTGCTTTAATGTTTTGTAATTGTAATTAATTTTGAAATACTGTAAAATCTGTATTGATATTTCTACTAAAACGATCTATGTCAAGCACGTAGAACATTTTTTTCGTTTTTTGTAATTTTGTGTTCTATATTATAAGTTACGCTGAAGTATGTTTCTATAATTGTGAAAGAATTGATAACATGGTACCGTGATATAGTACTTTTACTATGTTTCGCTGAATAAATGAGAATATCGGAGGCCCTAGAAAATATTCCGATCAAGTGGCCCGAAAAGCCGACAAAACAACCAAACCGCGAAACGTGACATGGTTCTTGATCGACGGCCATGAACTCTTACCATAGAGAAGACCCGCTTCCTTTATTTCCTGTTAAGTATATAAGGCTCGTTTTACTTAAAAAAATGTCTTAAATAGTCATATAATTCATACTAATAAAAATAAAATAACTTATTTTAACAAAGTTGATAAATAAGGGTAGAGTTAATCTTGTATGAACAATATAATTTTTCAAATTTTAATTTAATTTTCATCCATATGGATAAAATACATACATCAATTTTTGTCTTTTCACAATTGAGAAACCTTAAACAAGTTTTGTGCCACCCGTTTGTGGAATCAGTAGCTTGCGGAGAAATTCCTGAAAAACTGCAACTTGAGTAACTTATAAACACTGAAACTTATTACTTAAAGGCCGTCAACACATCCGTGGACTAGCTGGATCTAAGGTCATGTCATGTCTATGGACCATTTTATATTAGCCTCCTGAATTATAGCTACGAGTTTTTTATTTTGATAACTTAAGAATATATATATAATAAAAGTAATGTTACTTTTTCCTCACATGAAACATGATAGGTTCTTAGTATATTAAACTCGTTGAAAGCTCAGCACTCCTTACACTTTACAAACTTAACTCAAATGCTGACCGAGTAAAAATTTTTATTTATGACTTACATTTTAAGTTCTCTACTTCACTCGCATTAGTTACATGTAATGTTCTTTCGTTTGTAAAATACTTTGCTAAAAGTTTCAAAAAGTTTTACTTTGAAGGTACTTCTAGAAGAGTCAACGTTGTGTGACAGAAAAAGTTTCTGTTGTAGACCTAGCAGAGAACTCATGCTACCATTCAAAATATATATAAATCGTAGCAAAGTTATGATTGGTAGAGGTCCTACGAATTCACGTGTTACGCTAACTGTTAAGATATGACAAAGAAATGATGTGCTTCTTATACTTGTATATACACACCTGAAAAACTAAAAACTTCAATTTAAATTTTTTTTCCTAAAATCTAGGGAATATAGTTTAAAATAAGAAGCATTGTATATAAAGTATTATAAGCTTTGTAAAGATATAAGAAAAAATAAAACAATAGTGATTGTGGGAGTCTCTTTGCCTGCTGCTTCTTATCAAAGATACCACATCCCGAACCAGTAGTAGTATTTTATTAATTGGTATATTTCTTTTAAAAATTTTCAATACGAAAGTTATATTTACCTTCATTTAAGACTTCATTACACCCATGGAAAACCGCATCGCAATTTAAGTTTATGTTGATTGCTTTTTCTAGAATTCTTCAAATTAAATATATGCTCATTTATTTTGTTATAATAAACTAAATAACAGTAAAATATGAAACACCATAAATCTAGGCAACATTAACCTCGAGATTTATGCGACAAAAACGACATTTTCTAACTCCCAAGTATTTTAAACTTAGATTCTGTTTTGTTCAACGTCAGTTTATCATCGTCACAACTGTTTTTGCACACAACACTGTGTTATTTTTACGGTCCAAGATTACAAAGTTTTATTACAGCATTCGTCATAATCAAGGATACGAAATTTTCAACGTGCCCAAGTTTTCTAATTACTTTTTGCTTTTCAATGACCACTTGTTCATTCAAAATGCGACGCTTTTAATACTTTGCATGTATCGAACAAAAGCTTCTGGTTACTATTTTTTTAAATTCAGGTTGAATGGATACCAATGGAGACAAACATACATGGACATTTCCCGTGGGAGAGACATGCTGAATCATATGCGGAAGCATTAATTGGGCCGACTCGTCCAAAGTGATACCATGGGCTCACAGAATAGTCAACATGAAACGGTAATTGTACTGTGTTTCGCTGAGTGAGTAAGGATATCGGAGGGCCTTATAATTCCGCTAAAGTGGCGTAATAAGCCGAAAACAATACCAATGCGCGAATTGTGGCGCGGTTGTCCATGGGCGGCGGTGTTGTTTTACCATATAGGAGACCCACCTGCATCGTTGTCCGCTTTAGTATAAACAAAACATAGACATGTAAATACACATTATACTCTCCTTGAATTGATTGTAGAAATTATTGTCTTTAGGTACTGATCTATTATTATATACTTTTTGGAAGGTCGTATATGATTTTTATTTAGTAAAAGTTATAAAAGTATAAAGTTAGAGAACACCCAGTTAGTAAAAGTATTGCTAACATAAGCAAATTTAGTGTAGTAAAATTTTGCCGCGCTTAGCTTTGTCACTGTCAATGAACAAAGTATTGATTCCTAAGTTATATTAGAACGTATAAAGGATGAAATAAACTTATTATTACTTAATTGAAAAATAAATATATTATTAAAAAGAAATCATAAGATACAATATGTATTTCAATAAACCTTTTTCACAGAGTAACAATAAATTTATTCTTTCATAATTTATTGATGGTATATAAGATATACCTTCATAAATATTATCTATATATATTGACAGTGTCAATATTTTCATAGATTTAGCCGTCCCCAGTTCTTTATAAAGTCATTCTCCCAGCCAACCGGGTTAGTTTTCACTGAACTATTATAGAGCATAACTAGTCATAATATAAACATATATTAGAACTCCGTTGATTCATACCAGCATATAGCATAACTATAGTTTTATTTGTCGTAAATATTTTTACTACTTCCTATCACATACGTGCTGATTGCTTATTAAGGTTATCGTATTAATCTTTAGATTTATCTCTCTACTTAGATTTGGTTGACTCTTTACTTTCCTTGCGTAATATTTCTTGAATTTTATGTACATACTTTGTAATCAAAGGAAAAAGTAGTTGAAGATAAGGTTCTATTGATATATTCTATATTTAATTTAAAAATTGTATTCGGTCTGAAATTCATTGACAGATGTTGGGTGGCATAACACTATCTCCTTAGGGGGTCTATGCTGACGCATTAGTTGGGTTAGTTTGAGGTGATGCCAAGTGTCAAGAAAATACCAGCCTCAAATAGTACTTATGATTTGTTTCGCTGACTGTTTAAGGTTATCTGAGTACTAAGTTATTCAGATTAAGTGGTTTATAAGTCAGCAACACAAGTAAATCTCAGATTACGTGGTAATTGTATTTGAGTGACGGCGATCTCTTACCATTAGAAGAGCCACCTGCCTCGTTGCCCATTACACAAGGAAAAAGGCAGTGGGTATTATTAGTGTAACACGTAACGATGTAATTCAAAACATAAAAAAATTAAGACATTATAAATCTTTATCATAAATATTATAATAACTGGTTTCACCACATTACACGACACGTATATATTAGAAAATCAAATAGGTATATAAATTCGTTTCATTTCCTGATTCAAATCAAAGTGACATTGACGATATAATTCCCATTTAAGTTATTTTATAAAGAATATTGGGAAATCAAATGCTCAATAACTTACAGTTTTTTATTAAAATATTAATAATTTAAAAATATTTACAAATAAAATAAAATATAAAAACTCATACATGTCACCTCGATGTTCGACCTTCTACAACTGAGCGTTATTACGGCATTTTGTTCCACGTACCACCATTGTATGGAATAAGCCTGGTAAGGTATTTCCAAACCATTACAACTGGGATACCAAAAAAGGCGTGTCTTTTAAACTGAAATTGGTTAATATAGTGACAAGGCGTTTATTAGCGTTTTGAGAGCCTCGTAGCTTGATGGTTTTAAAAAAGGGTACCATGAAGCGAGACGTATCGGGTTCGAATCCCGGTTCGGACAATTATAATTTAATCTATAATTTATTTGGTTTCTGATTGGGCGTGACAGTGACCTGACGAGTATCTTAATACTGTCGCACCCTTGGCAGAGCCATGCTGAACCATAAGCTGATGCACTTATTGGGCCGGCTCGTCCGAAGTTATACCACAGGCTCACAGAATACTCAGCGTAAAACGATACTTGTACTGCGTTTCGCAGAATGAGTGAAGATATCGGAGGTCCTTAAAAGTGCCGCTTAAGCGGCGTGACAATCCGGCAACACAACTAATGCGCGGACTGTAGCGCGGTTGGTCATGGGCAGTGTTGTTGTCTTACCATATAGGCTACCCACCTGCTCCGTTGTCCGCTATACCATAAAAAAAATTAAAAAAAGAAGGCGAAAAGGCTTGTTGCCATAGCGCCAAAACTGTTTTGTTTGGCTATATTGTGATCTCAGAGAATCATAACATATTGTGTTGCATGCATCAATGTGACAGCATTGAAAGCATTTCAGGAATATACTTTTACTATTTTTTGACTTATATAAGTAACGGAAATAGTATAGATTAATTACGGGCATAATAATAGCTTCCATTTTAATCGAATTCACAATAAAGTTTTGACGAAAGGCGTGTACCATCGTCCCAAAACCGATTTAAAAATCACAAAATCTGTTTTTCCAGTTTAAATTTAAAAATTCGTATACGATCAAAGTTTTAACGTCAAAGCGTCGCAATAAAAGCGACCAATTCTGGCGTTCGCACCGCCTCTGAAATCGCTGAAATCGCAGCCGTAGGCTTTTATTTTTATCTACCAACGTGTTGTTTGACTTTTTCATTAGGCTTGTAACATATGTTTCAATGGAATCGATACTTTTTGATTTTAGTGTGACGTTTTTTCTGGTATAGCGGACAACGAAGTAGGTCTCTTATATGTAGAGTATACCATTGCCATGAATAACTACGCTACAGTCTGCGATTTGGTTATGTTGCCGCCCATTTACTTGCCCAATCCTTATTCATTCAACAAAACACAATAGAAGTACCGTTTCAAGTACAAGTACCATTTCACGTTGAGTATTCTGTTAGCCCGTGGTATCACTTCGAACGAGCCAATCTAATTAGCGTGTCCGCATATGCTTTAACATGACTAGCACGGGTGAAAAGTGGTTTAGAATTTTTTTGAACAATAACACACTTTCAGATATGCCTATATTACATATGAGAGAATCTTTGTTTGGAATGAAGCATTTTGATATATAGCCAATTTCCTACTTATGTAATAAAATCTTTAAGAATTAACTCTTGTAGCTGAACTGTCTTATAAGCTACCGTGACATAATGATTAAGTTTAATTCACGATTTGAATGAAATTAATCAATTGTATTTAGTCTTTGGTCTTTGAAAGACCTTGACAGGCCAGGCGAGTATTTTAATAGTGTTTTCATGCATTTTTGGACGTCCGGAGTAATACGGACGTCCAAAAATGCTTATTAATACCAGCGATGCCAGTTACTTTGAGTAATGCCAAGTCTAGAACATTAAGCTTATGATTCGTTTATATATCTAAAATAATATAAATTATATCAAAATTATATTATGATAATTTTTAATAAAATAGACCTCCAATTTATCTGTCCCAATAAAACCGAATCAACTACAGGATTCTGATTAAGTCTTAATAACTAATTATTCCTGAGAATATTTAACACAAACATTATTGAAAACATTAAAAAAATGTAACTGGAGCTTAACAAAAGCTCAACCCCTTTAGTCATAAAACAATGTATATTAAAAAAACTCTTTAAAATACATGTGGCTAACATATTAGTATGCGATGTCAGATAAATAAAAACGAGCAGGAGGCTCCCCTAGGGCAAGCAGCCCGCCACACATGCACACCCCTAGCCCAGGGCCACGGGTGCGTTGCCGGCCTTTACAGAATATATATACTCTTCTTAAAATGATACCTACCATAAAATGATTTTTACAGCATCTTAATTAAACAGTACAGTGACTATCTGGGTAGCCAGTCCACATATACAGAGATTTTTTTAAATAAGTCAAAAGTACATAAACTTAATTAGTGTGGAAATAGAACTTCCCTCGAGGTGACTGTATTCAGTTACTTAACTAAGTTCAACGAATCCTGTCCAAGTGAGAGACTAATAAACAAAGATATTAGATAGCTACTCTTTGAAGTTGAACAATCAGAGTTTATCTTAAGATCCATTGATTACATTTTTCATTGTTTTTTATTATATAGCGGCAAACGAAAAAGACGGGTTTCCTTGATGGTAGGATACCTACATTATATTAGTTTCGCTGAGTGAGTGAGGATATTGGAGGCCCTTAAAAATGCTGCTTAAGCGGCATAAAAAGCCGGCAACACAATCAATGCGCGGACTATGGTGCGGTTGTCCATGGACGGTGGTATTCTCTTACTATATAGGAGACCCATTTGCTCCGTTAGTCACTATAACATAAAAAAATAGTAGTTTAGCAAGTAATTTATGAATCTTCACTACTGTCATGAGTCTTATGCAGCTTAAAGATCAGTTATATTTGCAGTATAATAAGTTACCATTAAAATAATTTAAATATTATTGATTTCATCACTCTGTTTGTGTTAGAATGTTACGAAGTATATCATTTCTGATGATTAAAGAAGCGAAATAAAAAAAAATTAATGAGAAAAGGAAAAAAATGTGGTGTTGTCGGCAACGAATCCGCAAGGGCTAGGGATGGCCATGGGCGGAGGACCGCTTACCTTAGGTAAGCCTCCTGCTCATTTGTCACCATTTCAATAAAAATATGAAAAACATCAGTAACTCTTTGTCTACGGTATCATAGAACAAAGCGATTCGTCGACTACAGCTAGGTAAGTTTGGATTAGTTTGAAGCGAATAAAGAATTGATTGTGATATTTTCCGGAAGGAACTAGTTTCATCTTTTGTCCAATTCATAAGGTTTTTCTCTCTAAATATAAGTGATCAAGAGTCGGCACATTACAAGTTTAAACAAAATGATTTGCTATTGAAAATATTCTAAATAATTAGTATAAAAGCTGTAAAAATCTACTGAGTTATCTTATTATATATAATATATATATTTGTCCCGCCTGCAAAGCGTGGTGATTAAGGCAAATCACCCTCCATGTTTGGGGGAGGCCTATGTCCAGCAGTGGACTTAATGGGCTGATGATGATGAAATATATATAATATTATATATATTTATTTTATATATATAATATGATATATAAAAACATTCCATTAGGTGGTAACGATAGTCCCCTGTCACCGTTTTGCGTTTTATCATTCATAACTCAAAAAGCAAAAGAGAAAAATATGTGTTTGTTTAAGATATAAATTTAATTAACTATTACCATTAATTTTATTAACAAACATTATTAATAACTAATTTCTAAATAGCAAAGAAACGCCCATATATTAAAAACAGTTTTATGTTCATTTCAGAGGAGTTACACCAATTTCATACATTTCTAAAATTAATCGCAAACTAATCCTATGTTTATTATGTATCATATATGAATTTCACTTATTATAAAAAATCTAATACATTTCGTAAATAATTTCGTATAAATTGTTGAAAATGACATGAATAAATATTTTAAAATTTCAAATATAAAAGAAAGCACATACTAAATCTTACAGTTTAACACTCCACAAATGTGACAGCAAACTCATTCCTACATCGCCACCAACGTTTTCCGTTTATTATTTTTTACTGGCCACTGTCCTCATATTTCGGTTAGTACGCTACAGACGCTTCATTAGACCATCAGAGTGAAACACAGGGACGGTTTTTACATCAACTTTATCTTGATAAACATATTAAATAAAAAATATAATAAATAAAAAATACAATAAAATATAATGTAATTTTAAGGGCTTATATTCAAAGTTATTTAAGAGTAAAATATATGATTGTAAAATATTGAAGAATCTTTATCTAAAAGAATTCATGGACAACATTTAAATATATATTATGATATAAATACGTATTAACATATAAATATATATTAATAAGATTAACGTCAACAATTATTTTATAAAAAAACATGTTTTATTACAAATAAAGATTGTTATTATCATTTACAGATTTTAAAGGACAGTATGAGAGCCATTAAGCTTATGCTGACGCATTCATTGGGCCGGCACCTACTAAGAGATACCGCAGGTTCGCAGGATACCAGAGCGAAAACTGTTTCACGCTCATCGTAAAACAGTAAATATACTAACTAATAAACAGTGTTTCGTTGAGTGAGTGAGGATATTTGAGGCCCTTATAACTGTTCAGCTTAAACGGCATGATTAAACTGGCAACACAACGGGAGTGTATTACAGCGCGCTTGCCCATAGGTGTCGATGATTGAGGAAACCCGTTTTTTTATAGTGGACAACGGAGCACGTGGATCTCCTATATGGTACGAGAACACCACCGCCCATGAACAACCGCGCCAAAAACCGCGCATTGGCTATGGATGGGTTTTTAAACCGCTTAAGCGGCAATTTTAAGAGCCTCTAATATCCTCACGCGCTCTGCGAAACACAGTACAAATACCGTTTCATGCTGAATATTCTGTGCCGGCCAACAAGCCGGCTCAATTAGTGCATATGCTTTAGCATGGCTCTCCCATAGGTGCGACAGTTTTAAGACACTCGCCCGGCCACTGTCAAGCCCTTCCAGAGACAGAATAAATTATGAACTAAATAATTGTCAGGACCGGGATTAGAACCCCATACCCATCGCTTCATGGTAGACATATTAAACCACTTAGCTACGAGGCTCTACGAGGCCCGCCTGCTCCGTTGCCTACTAAACCTTTCCTTCGTCTTTTATTTGGCCAGATGCGGCCCTGCTGAATTCCTCTCACGCGCGCTTCGCTTAATTTCGTTAACTATTTTTGTGTCCGGTACCAAAATGAAATTTTCACAAGTTACTCTGCTCCCACATAGCCCGCTAATTTCCTTCTTTCCTCTTTACTTCATTAACTGTGCTATTGCAAATTCCATCTATGTATAAGCGTTCATGAATTCTAGATATTTGTTTTTCAGGAAGTTTAATCTAGTGTTAAAAAAATCCTTTTTTTATTTTTAATATTACAGAAACAAGGTGGCACTAATTCGAACTACATACTTAAGAACCTGCCTGAAGGTTGCATAAGTAAGCATATTATATATTTAACCTAAATATATTAAAAATATTTTTTTGGAAGAATTATAAATAATTATAAATTGTATAATTAGTTTTTCTTAATTTGAAACTTTTCGCCCTAAGCGCTGTCACAAATGTCGTATTTTGATTGCTGAATCATCTTAGAAAAAAATTATAGAAGAATAAACATTAATATCATTGTATATAATTCAGATAGATATTTTAATATGTTTATATATTTTAAGATGGTATATAAGACCTTTTATTATTTATTATTATTTATTACCCGTGAGTGAGGATATCAGAGGCCATTTAAAATATCCCACTCAAGCGGCGTAAAAAACCGGCAACACAACAAAAGCAATTGTGTCACCGCTTTTATTGGGCGGCAGTGTTTTCTTACCATTAGATCAACCTGCCCTGTTGACCATTATACCAAAAAAAGATAAGGGAAACATTTAAGTATATAGGGATTATAATATTTTAGTACCATATTATTTTCACTGTCCTCGTGTGCTATTTTGTTTTTAAATTCAGATGTATTTTATTTAACAGCAGAATTCTAATTATGCATAGTGTTATGCTTTTATCTATCTAAACTTAAATGAGTACAACACAGTGTAATAGAGACAGTAGTAATTAATTAATTTATTATCTATACGGTCTTTGGAAGGACCTCTCAGTGGCTGAGCGTGTTAATATTAATAGTATTACAGTAGGAGAGCCATGCTGAAGGATATGCTGACACAATACTTCGGTCGGTTTGTGCCGTGTGACACCTAATACCATGAGCTCAAAGAACTTTACTCCGCTGAGTAAATTTACTCGTTACTTATTTAATTTATAATAAGCGGTGTAAAATATAACATTAGCACAGCACGGATTGCATCGATAATGCCCATGAGCGACGGTTATCTCTTACCCCTCAAGGCGTATATAGTGTTTTTTAATAACACTGTTTTCTTTAGTCTATGTATAAAACTTTGAGCCGATATTGTCAGAGTGAAGTTAAGTTCTGTTGAACTAATTCGAGTTTATGATAACTTCTTCCTCTGAAGTCTTAACGCTCTATTAGACACCTACTCCTATTTTGCTTGTATAGATGATAGTTGACATCATATTTATTTATAAGTAACATATATTAATTTTATAAAAAGATAAAGTTGCATGTGATTTTTTATGTTATAGCCGACAATAGTGCAGGTGGGTCTTCTATATGGTACGAGAACGCCGACGTCCATGTACAACCGCGCCTTAGTCCGCGAATCGGTTGTGTTGGCAGCCTTTTACGCCACTTAAGTGGCATTTTAAGAGCCTCCGATATTCTCACTCACTCATTGAAACACAGTAGAAGCACCGTTTTAAGGGATAATCTCTGAATCTACTAAACTGAATTTGAAAATTCTTTCATCAATATAAAACTAAGTTTATTGTGAGTAACAGGCGTGGGAGAGCCATACTGAAGCATATGCTGACTCACTAATTGAGCCGGCTTGTCTGAAGTGATGCAACGAGCAAACAATGCGCGGACTGTGGCGCGGTTGTTCATGAGCGGCGGTGTTCTCTTACCAAATAGGAAACTCGCCTGCTCCGTTGTATGCTACAGAATAAAAACAATAAAAAAATATGATACCTCATAATTTATTATTAAAAATATTAGTTGTCTTTCGTGTTTATTGCTTTAAATATAGCGAAATACATGCTCACACAAAAAATTCCCAAAGCACTTACTTATACGCTACCTACTCAACGCAAACATATTTAAAATTAAATTGTTTATGAATACTGAATAATTCAGGCATTAAATAGATGAGTAATTGAGCCGTTAAAACAAATTAACCGTGCGAAATGTAATTGTTGGTTTTGTGTTGTAACTAGTGGGAATTGTTCTAAAGGTATTCATTGTATTTCAAATAATTTGAAATTTAAAATAAAATAGAGTTTTATTGTTTTAAAAGATTTATTTTAATTAAGTAGCTGATCCCAACATTTTCTATATAAATAAGTAAAGCCGAGTGGAGTAAGCGGCAACTACGCGACCTTTTAAATTCGTAATATCGTATAGTTATATAAAGATTTCGAATCAGTTTTGAGTATAAAGATATGTATTTTAGTAAAGATAATTACCAAGGCACAAATAAAGAGATTTTATAGGGACGAAATTTTCATTAATTTTTAAAGAAAATAACACTTTGTGACGTAACTAAAATGTTTTCGTGATTTTTTTTGTCAATAACCAATTTTTCTCTTTTAAAAATGATTATATAGATCGTTTTTGGAAATGGTTTAGCTTTCTACCGGTAATAGAATTTTCAAATGTTGAAATCCATCAAGTATTTGTGAAGCCTTTATTCAAACAAATCATTCAGTCAAATCTTTCATCTTTATAATATTAGTAGACATACAATAATGATATACAGTCAAACCTGGATAAGTGAGAACTGGGTAAGTGAGAAAACTCTATAAGTGAGAGTCGTTTTTCCCTCACGGACCTCCGTAAGTGAGACTGTTACTTATTTATACCTCTATAAGGACAGTTGAGCTTTATTCATTTATTTTATTTAGGAGGAACCATATCTTTAAGTGCGTTCGAGACGGTCCATCAGTACTTTGAATACGTGATGGTTGTTGATAAAGCATTATTCTACAAAATTTAGTTAGAGAAAAACATTCAAAATACAAAAACAGAAACCCAAACGAAATTGACAGATTTTTTAAAGTCAATAACTTCTAAATAAAATAAAATTACATAGCGCATGAATTTTTGTTCTATTTTCGTAAGCATCTTGATACCTACCCTTATGAAGTACTTATATGTCGAAATCTAATGAACATAACGTATACATACTATTAAAAATATTGTTATACACTATTAAAAATTGTGCATATTCACTACATTCGCACTTTCTGTGACTTGTACGCCCTTGTTATTGCTGCGTACTTCCATAAGAGAGAAACGCTACCAATATACCTGCATTAGCGAGAAACTCGGGTTAGTGCGAAACCTCTATAGGCGAGAATGAGATTGTGCTCCCTTCTACTCTCGCTTATCCAGGTTTGACTGTATTAATTTTTAGGTTATCTTAGGAAGCAATAATATCTACAACAACTTTTGAATTCACAATTCATTGCATTTAAAAATCATAAACCAACTCCCATATATTTATTATGGACCATATGTGGACGCACTAATTGAGCCGGCTCATCCCAAGTCATACCACGGGTTCACAGAATATTCAGCGTGAAATCGTAGTTTTACTTGAAATGCTGCCCCTACTGTGTTTCGTTGATTAAGTGAGGGTATCGGGAGCCCTTAAAGATGCCGCTTAAGTGGCGTAAGAAGCCGACAACACAACGAATGCGCGGACTGTGGCGCGGTTGTCTATGGGCGGCGGTGTTCTCTTACCATATAGGAGACCGACACGCTATACTTTAATCAATAAAAAAACTACAAGTTACATCTGTATACTGTGAATAGAATGTTTATTCAGGCATTAACTATTATCGCTGTATAATTTCCTTAAACATTTACACGCGGATCAATACTGTGTAACTAATTATACAGTACACTGTGTATGAATGCTCATTACACTCAATTCCTTAATATGTCAAGTAAACACGGCAATCAGGTCTAATGAGGCCCGCATACAGTGTATAGAACTTATAGTGGTTTATATAGTATATTAACCACTATATTTACATAGTATCCTAAGATATCATCATTTCAGCCGTAAGACGTCCACTGCTGGATATAGGCCTCCCCTTGGACTTCCACGAATACCTGTTGGAGGCGACCTGCATCCAGCGTCTTCCGGCGACCTTTATAAGGTCGTCTGTCCACCT
>DWCF01004863.1:0-15420 GCA_018230265.1 Delias oraia | reverse complement strand
GCTCAAGATCGCAGCGGGTGGGCGTCTTTGGGGGAGGCCTATATCCAGCAGTGGATTTAGATGGGCTGATGATGATTATACTTTAGTATATATTATACAAAGAAATAAACTTATACTAGTTAAGTGGCATAAAAAAGCAACACAATCAAAACGCGGATTGTGGGCGGCTATGTTTGCCTACCCTACCATATAAGGATATAATAATAACAAATTTAATGAATCTCTCTTTTTAAAATTATTTATTGTATTCACCAATTATTTTCATCATAATAAGATAAATATTAAATAGATCATTACATTTATCAATTTTATAGTGTTTCCACTTGTTCTGCGCTATAAATAATGAAAGTAAAGTTTTTAAAGGCTTTACAAAGTTTAAAAATAATATATATAATAACTTGAAACGATACCGTGAATCGCTGAGTAAATTAGGATATCGGAGATCCTCAAAAGTGCCGCCAAGTCGCGTAAAAAACCGGCAACACGACGAATGCGCGGACTACGGCGCGGTCTTCCATGGGCGGCGGTGTTCTCTTACCACATTGTCCACTATACAAAAAAAGATTACAGCAAGAGCTCGATATTGATAGCACGTGACATCAGTGGATTACCTGTAAAGCTGAAGATATTAAAATAGCCAGCGGTTATATTTTTAATTACCAACGCAACAACAATTTTCACATTAAATCATTATGAAATTAATCACTTTCATAATTAGGTTGTCGAAAAGCGATTAACTTTATGCTCGTACGCATTACGGGCGCAAGATAGCATTTTATATAGTTTATCACCTGCATTCAATTTCACTGATGTAGTTTCAAATTATGCTCGCAGAACTTTACAACCGCGCCTTACTAACAGTAATATCACATTAATATTACTTTTTTTAGTCTTTTAGTCTTCATTCTTTATTTATAGTATAGCGGACAACGGAGCAGGTGGGTCTCCTATATGTTATTAACTTATTAATATAACTTTAATTTGGTTTGAGAGCCTCGTAGCTCAATGGTTGTAAAAATGTACCATGAAGCGAGAGGTATCGAATGCTAATCCCGGTCCGGACAATTATAAATTAATTTTTAATTTATACGGTACCTGGAAGTTCTTGACAGTGGCAGTGCGACTATTTTAATACAGTCACACCTGTGGGAGAGTCATGCTGACCGTTTATTAGGCCGGCTCGTCTGAAGTAATCACAGAATACTCAGCGTCAAACGGTAGTTGTACAGTGCAGCAATGAGGATATCGGAGGCACTTAAAAAATGCGGCTTAAAAAGCCGGCAATACGATCAATGCGCAAAGTGTGGCGCAATTGTTAATGGACAGCGGTGTTCTCTTACCATATAAGAGACCCACCTGCTCCGTTTTCCACAACAAAAAAAAATATGATCATATAAAGTTGTTATATTTACTGCCAAAACCACCGTTGGACACTGTACTGAATTATCTGTGACGTCAATCGATTGTGTGGTGACCGGAAAATCCGGCACCTTCCGCGATTATTAACGACAAAGTCGATAGCTCGATGAAAAATATAATTATGACGGAGACAATGTATCACCCTCGGAGAGATGACAAATGACATCTAAAGAGATGAATAGATTTTCATGAGTTAATAAATATTGCTATTACCTCAAATTATGACTGTAATTTATTAACACTGATGTAATTTTGCAAAACTGATTGAAAATTGTTCATTTTTTTTATTAAAAAGTAGGCCTTTCGGGCGGGTTTCATATATGGTAAGAGATCACTGCCGCCCATAGACAATCACGCCGCAACGCTTTGGTTTGGCATAATTTCATGAGCCTATAACATCATCACTCACTCAGCGAAATACAGTAGAAGTACTGTTTCACACTGGTGTTCTGAGAGCTCTTCGTATCGTTTCGGACATGATTCAGACGAAAAATTTAAAGATTAAGCTCATAGATGTTCAATTCTAGAGACTATCTCTTACCATCAAGAAGGCCTCCTTTCATTGCCCACTGTATACACATGCAAACATTATATACCAACTTAAATGTGAAAAATGTTCTTTGAATCTTTGTTAAATTAAATTGTTCTTAAAGAAAAGTAGCACCGATTTCAATATGGTCTGTCGCTGCACTCCGAGAATTAATCTTCAGGAAGCCGCTGCGGTGAAACGGTGACTATTTACAAAACGATGTATATTCCCCTTCATATTCACGACAAGGTGTAGGGCTGTCGACCGTGAGTTAGCTACGAGTGCGCCGTAAGCTTCGTGGCGATATTTTTGCACCCGTCAACTGTATTCATTTAAAAATGCAGTTTATGTGTAATATTTTAAGCATATGACATAAATATTATCTTTAACATTGGCCAGTGGATTATTATACTTTTTTTAAACAGGGAGGCAACAAACAGAAAGCAAATCTACGATAAGCGGTTTTCCCATGGTCAACAGTGCTCGGCTACTCAAGCCTATGTCTCTCCTGTGGCGGCCCAGGCTGAGGTTTGCGTCTCACAGGACACAGCCTTGCGCTAGTCGCAGCAAAACTAATATTCTGCGAGCCCACGTTTAGTTGTATGGGTCGCTCTGACTGACAGCTATTTAAGAATTTAAAAGAAGAGGTCTTTCGCCCATCCACTCCGGTCCACGACCGCAGCTCCTGCTGGGTCACGGATGGGTTGCCGGCTATTTTTAACTGTATGTATAATATTACTTATGTAGGGCTCCGTTTCACTGGCAACCCTATTGGATATTTTCACGAGACCCGGTAGACATGAGTAAATAATTTCCCTGATTACCGTGCTACGTCTCCGTGCAATAAGACGGGGGCCTCGACAAAAATATTAAAACCGTTCCAACCTCGACAGCGTCTTATTACAGGCAAATTGATTTTCTCCTTCGCAAGTACTCTCGTACCAAAATCGCTCTTTACGTTGAACGATAAATTATTATCAGCTAACACTGGCGTAATTGTGGCTGAGTGGTGTAAGCCAAGTCGTGGAAGGTCCTAAGTCTGGAAGAACAAAGAATTTATTATTATTGTATATAAACCATCTATTCACTGATTTATAATGCTATGGGTACTAAATGTATTATTATGCAAAGTTAACTGGTCTTGCCTGGGATAAGCGGTCCGCCGATCGTCGACTCTTTTAGCTTTAATTGAGACTCGTAAACGTTGCCCTTTTTTTAATGGAAATGGTGGCAAACGAGCAGAAGACTCATCTAGGATAAGCGGTCATCCACCCGTCGACACCCTCAGGTCTTGAGAGCCGCGGGTGCGTTGCCTACCTTTTAGGGAAAGGTTTCGGTAAAAAGTAAAAAAATAGTATAGCTTCGTGGTTTTAGGATCACTAAATTGTTTTGATTTGTAATTTTTTTATAATTAATAGAAAAATATATTATAATAAGTTGCCTTGATAATAAAAATACATTTTAAAATCTATTTACAGTCTACTTTTATTGTAGCCATAGTAAAAATTAATATTTATTAAACATCGTCAGCGGAAACTTTTAAATTCTGAGCATTTTCAAACTAATTGAATTCTTTCCTTGTTGTACATAAATTGCAACTGTGTACCTATTACTTTACAGCTTTTATAACATTTTAGCAATACCTAAACGATATAGTTCACGGAATTACAAAAGCAAATTTCTTCGCGCGGGGACTACGTCACCGCGCGGCCGACTCATGCGTATCGCAATCTCTCATTAATTCAAGAAATAGGTACACTACACCTCCTACAATGTTAAAAAATACATTGTTAATATATGTAAGATTAATATTAACTTCTAAATTAATATTAAATGGAGGTGACATAAAAAAATTGAACATTACTTTAAAACGAATGAAGGCAATTTAATACAAATAGAAGGAGCCTTTCATAGTACGGCAAATACTTGACTTGGTAAGCATTGAGTCACCCTTTTATTTACTCAACACTTTGTAGCAACGAACAGCTCTTCGTTCAATTGGAGCTATGGACTAATAATTCTTTTCCCAATATGTGTACATACATGTAACTAAATGAGTTCTATACATGTTATTTGATCTAATTCGACGTTCTGCCCAGTACGAAACTGGTTCCGAATCACGAGCCACTTTTTAATATTTCTTATAATAAAGCGAACAACGGTGTGGGTATCCTATATGGTAAGACCACACCGCCCATGGACATCCGCGCCATAGTCCGTTCTTGCTGTGTTGCAGGCTTATTCTGCCGCTTAAGTGGCTAAATTTCAACGACCTCCGATATCCTCATGCACTTAGCAAAACACAGCAGAAATACCGTTCCACGTTGAGTATTCTGTGAGCCCCTAGCAACACGACGGCCGAGCCAGCCCAACTCCTGCGTAAGCATATGCTTCAGTTAAAATATTCGCCCGCCACTGTCAAGCCCTACCAGAGGCCGAATAATTTATGAATTGAATTATAACAATTGTTCGGGCCGAAATTCGAACCCGATGCTTCTCGCTTCTTGTTAGACTTGTAAAACCACTTAGTAACGAGACTCTTTTAAATTGAAGGCCAGCAACACAGCCGCGGCTCTGCAAATTAAATGAACCTCCTGCTTGGTTGCCACAGGTTTCATAAAATAAAATCTCCACAATATTAATAAATCTCTCTTTTAAAAAATAAGGGTTCATTATACAAATTTTAACTATAATATTACTACTATAATTATTTATATGGCCAAACAAGATTTGCAATGGTCAGCTAATTGTTTCTACATATAATAGGTATTACATCTTTATCAAGTATTTCAAGAATTGCCTTCTATTTCGGGTAATGTTAAAGTGTGATCAGTGTGTGTGGGTGCAGATAATAATGAAACCAATAGCAGTCACAGTGAAGTATGTTCAACACGGAAATATATAGAGTTGTGGATTTTATATTAATAAGAGCATGGTTTAAAGAGTATAAGAGAATTTGAGTTCAGGTGGAGCGCAATTTAATTGCGCTCCTACGTCGTAGCAAATGTAATAAACGAGTTGCCTCTGACCAAATATTTAGCGTCCGGTGACGTCAGCGTTTTGTATAAACTTTCGGCCACATTTTCCGATTGCAATGGTTTTGTAATTGGACAGATTGCTCCCCCAAAGTCGAGTGAAATATCTAAGTTTACGACTATATTTTTCGGTGTTTTATAATTTTTTATGCCATCATCATTTCAGCCGCAAGACGTCCACTGCTGGACATAGGTCTCTCCCTTGCTTTTTATGGTATAATGGATAACAAAGCAGGCGTGTCTCCTATATGAGAACATCGACGCCCATGGACAACCGCGCTACAGTCTGCTGTTGCTGTTTTTTCGGCCTTTCACACCGCTTAAATGGCTTAATTTCAAGAGCCTCAGATATCCTCAACGTTCCGCTTCACGTTGCGTATTCTGTGAGTCCGCGGTAATACTTAAATTGGGCCGGCTTAGCGAATGCGTCAGCATATGCTAGAGTTTATTTAATTTCAAGCTATACCTAATGTATTCTAAAAGGTACTACTCTATTTAATAGAGAATTAAATATTTTTACATCTTACGTTTGTACGTTAGCGGTTAAGAATAATTTGTGATTTTAAAGCTATTTTTAAATAGATACAGGTTACATTAAATATTAGGTTATAGCAATTTCAACTGCTACTTAACAACTTACAATTCAATTCTCACAAAATGACTGACATTTAGTGACAGTCATTTAATCTCTACCCATTATCTGGGTCCCTGGTGAGTTGCTGGACTAGGTAAACTGTACAATAGTAGATTGATACAAATCGCATTCGCTTCTGCTTTGGAGCGACGTGACGCGTGGCTGACCACCTTTACGAAACGTATTCATTTTACCTCCCCAACCTCCAGCAACCTCTGATTGTATTAAGCCAACAATTTCTTCTGTCTACGTACATTTAATTTAATATCGCATGCATGTGTGTGTGATCAATAAAGGTATCCTTTGTAATTTGAAAACGTACACTTACCACATGCGTCATAAGGACATATATATTTCTATATTTAATTCATATATAATATTCTGACGAGACAAGTCCTATACTTACCAAATTAAAGCTTTTGCTACGTTTAGATTCGAACCCGGCGCCAGATATATATAGATATACATTATGTATTTTTATATTTTGTATATATCATGTTTCTAATAAAAGTTTTCTATTAAAACCCAGACTATATAAAGCGAGCCGAAGATCTAAGGGATTTATTTAAAGAAGCGACTAAGCCGAAGTCATCACATAAACATTGCAACGGCCCACTGAGAAATTACATAAGGTATTAAAATGCTTTAAATTAACTTCTAATTAGCCAAAGTGAATATTTTAGAAGTGAAAAATCCTTAAGTCGACCTCCGACAATGAGAAATTGCCATACTTTATGCTAAGCTTTCTTTTTAATTACGGTGCAGTACTTACTCCTTCGCGCTGTTTTTTAAAGTAACATTGCACGCTATAAAATTCTAATTGGATTTGTGACTCGAAATGAAACAAAATCAGCTTTCTGCTTCATAATGGTTTGTGCTGGGCTGTCCTTGCTCCTAGCACAATTATGGAATTGGGAATTAGGCCAACCGTTTTTGACTTTCATACCTTCGAAATTATATTACTTTAGAAAAGATAAAGAGCGTGCGTTCTTTTTTATTCTTTGATATTATTTATATTGATATTATTACATAGTGTGTATTTCTTCATTTGAAACATATTTTTTTTCAAGTTTTAGTTCAGTAACTCTTAATATTAGAAGGAAGATAATTTTACTGGCCGATTCTTAAACCTACCTGAAATGAATAGAAAATTTCTTAAAAGTCAGTAGTTTTGGAGAAGATTGGTACTAAAAACTTTTATGAAAATAGGGCGCAAACAAGCACAACGCTTACCTACCTCAGCCACAGTAGCGCCGGTGCGTAGCCAGCTTTTAAGGAATAGGTACGCTATTCGATGCTGCTCAAGTCGTGTCGATTTGGAACACAGCTTCTTCAGACAGCTGATAAAGTGATACAAATAATATTCTGCCTCGATGCTCGATTATGAGAACATGAAATATACAAAATCCATTAAAATTACCAAACTCAGAGCATTTGGAACAGCCATAACAGCCGAGGCACGCTTTCCGAGCCAGCCATTAGGCGTTTGTGTATTATGAAACAAATCCTCGACGCGATAGTTGAAGTTTTTCATTAATATTCTATTCATATTCAAATCAGAATCGACGGCGTTATCGCCTTTATGCGAATCACGGCCCGGAGCTGTTCGAAGCCGCGGCACGGAGCCGAGAGACTGAAACTCGTGATTGCGTATTATCAGTGCTAAATATAACTTATTTGTGCTGTATAATAATGGCTTACGGATCGAGTGTCTGACTTGACGTGCGTTACGGCTATAGGCCATCAATGTTTATTTCTATAGGGGCATACAAGATGTTACTGCACTACCTGTCATTATTTTTCCTATACTTTGTTAACTTATCTGTTCTCTCTGTCTTTTATTTTATATTTTATTTATGGTATAGCGTCCGACGGAGCATGTGCGTTTCTATATGGTAAGATAACACCACAGCCAATGGAGAACTGCGCTACAGTCCGCGTAATGGTTGAGATGCTGGTTTTATACGCCACTTGAAGAGGCAGTTTTAAGGACTTCAGATATTATTACTGACTCAGCAAAACAAAGTATAAATGCCGTTTCACGCTGAGAATTCTGTGAGCCCATGGCATACTCTGTTCGAGCTGATCCAAATAGCGCATCAACATATGCTTCAGTAAGGCTCTCCCACTCGAGAGACATCGTTAAGCCCGAATGATACAATTTTCAAATTAAATTGTAATTTATATAAAGAGCGGGGATCGAACACGTTACCCACGGCACAGCAGCTTTACCGCTAGGCCACGGTTCTAAAATGGAATCTATTAGTCAGCCTTTCAGTATTAATGGAATTATAAACACCAATTACCACCCATTCGAACGAATCCCACATTTTACATTTCAATGCGTTAATTAACACGACATTTTCATGAACACCACGCCAACTAATGGCCAACTAATGGCGGCATATGATGGAGCTATGACATTCTCGCTAAACATTTATTCAGCTTACATTTCAAGTACTAATATATCTAGGAATTATATTTTAAGAGCCAGTATATAGGATTTAATTCTTAAAAAACCATTTGCATAGAGATTTCACCCGCGGGCGAGCCATGCTGAAGCATACGCTGATACCCTAATTGATGCACTACTCGTGTCGAGTATACCATGGGCGCACAGAATACTCAGCGTGAAATGGTAGTTGTACAGTATTTTGTTGAGTGAGTGAGGACGTCGAAGACCCTTCAAATTTTACCGCTTAAGCGGCGTATAAAAATCGGAAGCACAACCAAAGCGCGGATTGTGACATGGTTGTCCATGGGCGGCGACTACCTCTTACCATAAAAGAAAGCTTCCAATTCCGTTGCCAGGTGTACAATTAAAAAGAATATTCTCTGAAGGATTATTCAGAAGTATTTTAGAGAATTTCAAGTAGCGTTTATAATCTATGGCCAACTTGTCCTAACTCGTGATAAATGAACAGTCTCAGTGGAGATAATATGAAAAATGCATATTCCTTTTATTATATTCTTTCCGCTGAATACTAATGTAAAGTGATCCCGCTTGCGCATTATCCGCTTAAGAAATATAGACTAACAGACAAAATAAATACAGATTAAATATAAAATAAAAATGAATCTCTGAATGTGTTGCTAAGTGCAACTCTCGAAACAGGTGGACGGATTTCCTTAGTTCGTTTTATAAAATATTACTCGAATTACCAGTATGCTTTTTACTCTGGGAAAAATGTAAAAATTGGTCAGGCCAAATAAAAAAATACATTTTTCTTTACCATATTAGAAAGTCAATTTGTATTTTAATACTATATCATAAATTTCAACTGTGAGTGAAGAGCCATTTGTAACTCAAGAACGGCTAGACAGATTTTCATGATATATGATATTATCATATTTCCCGTGGGAGAGTCATGCTGAAGCAAATGTTGACGCATCAATTGGGCTGGCTCGTTTGAAGTTATACCACGGGCTCACAGAATGCTTGGCGTGAAATAGTTGTACTTGAAACGGTACAGTTGAAACGGTTTCCCTGAGTGAGAGGGTATTGGAGGCCCTAAAAATGAAGCTTAATCGGCGCACTACTAATGTGCGGACAACAGCGCTTTTGCCCATGGGCGGCGGTGTTCACTTACCATATCTCCGCTATACTGTATAAAAATATACCAACCAAAAGTTGCGTCATTGAAGAAAATATAACGGTGCAATTTGTTACAGTTTCTTCTGCGCTAGATAGAGCTTTGGAAACGGCGTAGATTTCGTAATAAGTAATTTAGTAGACGTCAACAATTTTTTAAATTCAATTACGACAATTATGAAGTAATTATAAAATCGAACGTTAATTAAATTATTTGATTTGACACAACTACTGTTTACCATATAAAAAAATTATGAAACAAATTAGGCTTACACAGCAAACAAGTTATTAAAATAATTGTTACATTTTGTATTATGTTGTTCTTGTTTAGTCTTGTTAATTAAAAGCATTATAATTAGAAAATATTCTCAAAAGCTCCGGTATCTGTACCGTATTTCTTATATTAATTTGAGTGTCTTGATAATATAATATTTAAAAAAAAAATTAACAACAGATCGTGGGCTCATTTTCTTCTTCAATGCGATGTTATTTCATGTTAAAATGGATTTTATCTCTATATAAAACTTTTTGGAAGAAAAAATGCACTTAAAATTTAAAAGCTTTATATTTATCAATTTTTTTTTTCAATCAGTAGTTTAAAAGCTAAAACATATCTAAATATTTAACTTTTTATACAATTAATTCTGTCTGAAATTGGGCCGGCTCGTCCTAAATGACACCACGGGCTCATAGAATACTCAGCGTAAAACGGTACTAAAACTGTGTTTCGCTGAGGGAATGAGGATATCGGTTGCTAACGCAACTACAACGCGGACCAAGGCGCGGTTGAGGATGCGCGGCGGTGTTTTTTGCCGTATAAGAGGTCCATCTGCTCCGATGTCCGCTATAACATAAAAAATATTTTAAGATATCCTTGAATATGGTGTACCACTTCTAACAATATACAAAATGAGTGAAACTCAGACACAATTATTAACAATAATCTCGTTCTCAATTATTTCTCTTATATTCTAGGCATTTTGTGAAAATAACAAGGCTGTTTCAGACGTGGCATTTGTTGGATTGCTTCATTCATTTTTGTTTATACTTTATTTAATAAATGAATGTTGAGAAATATATTTCACAACTAGTAGCTCGCCCCGGCCTCGCACGGATTTTCAAACAGAAAAAAAAACTTTAACACACACTTACCCTCCTTTAATTTTTATACCTTGGATTACATAATTAGCGTTTTGTAGGGATCTCTTATTTGTTAAAAATATAATAAAGTTGTATTCTGCAAAGTTGTACTATATTGTTTAGTTCTTTAATCAATAATTTTTGCAGATCGCGCGATGTAAGGATTTTGTCGTATCATTTTTTAAATCTTATGTTATATTATTGAATTTCGAGTAAGGATTCCTTTTTTTTTGAAAATATAATAAAGCATGTAGCCTTTTTCAATAAATGGACTCTCCAACAAGGACATTTTTTCTGAAATCGGAGCATCGGTTCCTCAGCCTGATAGTAATTGTACAGATAATTGTTCACGCTAATAAATTACCGCGAATTCAATTTCATTTAAAGTTAATTGCTCTGTAGAACAGATATATTACAGAATATTCTGTCTGTGTATTCGCTTCTATATTCCGTCTCTCTTATGAAATGGTAAATTTAATCTCTTTTAAAATGGTAAATTTAAAACATAAATAAAATCAACATTATGTAAGAAAGGTTATTATTTTCTGCTTATTTGTAATTCTTATAGCTCTAATCAAAAACTATTCTAGAATAGTCAAGACTTTGGAAGGCCAAATGAAAAATGAACTACACGTAAAGGTACAGCACTCTGCCGTCCATTGGGAAATAGGTACGATATATAAATGAAGAACATTCACCTTGAAGCTAAACTAAACAAAATAAGGATATTGACCAATAATTCAGCAGAAAAGCTGAATATAATAAGCTCAGCTTTTTCTTATCTGTCGCGTCATTTGAACGCATAGTTGTTTTTCTGTCTGAGATCTGTCGCGATATTGATAAACGACCTTCTAACACACGGTTCGCATACAAATACCTCTCTTATTCGAGTAAGGCGGCCACAAATACGAACAAAAATAGCTCTCATGGATTTGTTTTCCTTTGTAACCTGTAATAATGGAGATATCGGAATGGATCAGATAATATTTTATCCAGCTGCATTCTCAGAAACAAGCTCATTAGACGTTTCGACATTTTTATTGATTTTGCATCGCTGCCTTTTATAACTCGATATTTTCTTTCAATACGAGTTTTATATGATGCTTTCACTGTGAGACAATAAGTTATACGAGAAATAATCTTTACTGAATAATACGTTGTATCTTTATTATTATTTATTAAGTAGCGGATGAGTTATTCGCAGATCTCCTTCAGGGTAAGAGGCCCGTGGAAAAAGGCACCGCAATATGCATTTAAGTAGTGTTGCCGGCGCTAAAGGCCCTTTGAGTTGCACAATTGAGCCTATTTTTAATTTACGGACACGCTACAAATACTACTTCGCGCTAGTATTTGGTTTTTTATGGTAATAAAAATCCGCTATGCCTAGCGGACAACGGAGGAGGTGGGTCTCCTGTATGAATCCGCACTTTGATTGTGTAGACCGCTTTTTACGCCGCTAAACCGACATAGTTTCAAGGGCATCCGATATCTTCACATACTCCGCGTAACACAGTACCAGGACCAATGCATGTTGGGTTTTCTGTGAACCCGTGATATCCATTTGTATGAGCCGGCCTAGCGTTAGCATAGGCATCAGCATGGCTCTCCCACGGATAAGACAGTGTTAAGACTCTCGGCCGACTACTGTAAAGCCTTTACGAAAACCGAATAACATTAATAAATTAATTTTTTTAGACCTAGATACGAACCCACTTTTAATAGTGAGGCTCCCTGTGAGCGCGTGGTGTCACTGCGAATAAGACCGCAGAATAAGTGCATAAAAATGACTCTCACGGGTAAATATTTTCAAAGATACGTAATACCTCTGTATACGGAATTGTATTGACTTCGTAGATTCTGTAATTTCACCGTCAGCCCGCAGATGCGGCTCTAAAGATACGAACTGGTTAATCCGATAATGTTCCAGCTATCTCTTGCAATAACATTTTAATTTCGATTTGATCCACCCATTGAAATGGTACTTGGGTTAAAACGTTCCAGTGACCGTCGTGATGCTCCCTGCTACATAACGCAAACAATGGCAGTATAAGCATACCAGCATATAAGCATATAAGTGAGGCTATAGTGACCTTGTAGTCTAAATAACTCCCAAAATATCTGGGATAGAAGCCAACGGGAACCCTTGCTATTGCCCATGAGAGCTAGCAGGAAAGTTTTGCAACTTTCATGCTGACCTCGATCCACTCCACGATCCAGGGATTGACCAGAGTGAGTTCCTTCACATTTTATGACAATTTGAGTTTGGCGAATGGGCGGCGGTGTTCTCTTACCATATAGGAGACTCACCTGCTCCGTTGCCCGCTATACTTTGTATACAAAAAAGTGTTCTTAGAAAGGGATTCAAAAACATTTACCTAAATACCAAAGAGACAAAGCATTTCTTTGTATCAAATATTACAATATTAGTTTCAAGACGTTATTTTGGGTAAAAAGCCGATACGTTCCTAGCACTACATAAATATTTAGTCAGTTTTTATGTCTCGCCGTGTCTTGTCTCTTTCTAATAAAGGCTACATTCAAGTTGAATTAGAAGAAAATATAATAAAAAAACTAAATATGAACGAGACATAAAGCATTTTTCCTTTGCTTCAAATTTTATTACAATATTAGTTTATATTGGTCAAATATCCGATACCCGTTTAGTGACAGGATTATTTAGTCAGTTTTACGAGTCGTGTCTTGCCAGTTCTTATGTCTTTTATGTGAAATAAAGGTAACATTAGTGTTATTAGAAGAAGATTATAACGAAAAACATCTGCCTAAATGTGAAAGACGCAAATTTCCATCAGCAAGTGTCCCTATTCTGTGACACGTATTTTCAGGCCGCGTCGTCGCACACCAAGAGACAAGACATCCACAACTCGGTGTTTACATAAAGAATCCGCAGAGAATGCTCGACGCACAAAGAGCGTTTGATTGATGAAAAATCTGCTATTATTTTCAATAGAGAAAGTATGTTATTGTGAGATTGGTTTGTTTAATACCCACTGTGCCTGTTACCATTTGATATTTTGCTTTTAGCAGGTCCTTTTTTGCTTTGTATTAATCAAAAATGTCTGAGCTGTATTGTAATAAGTGTTACGATTGAGGCCTTATTTGGTATTGTCACTTTGAAATTTATAGCTAAGAGTTTCTGTTTCTGAATTTATTGAAAAGTGTAGAGAGATTTATAAAGGCCGGCAACTCACCCGCGGCTCAGCAAGGGCTAGTGTATCTATGGGTGACTATTCTGCTCATTTGCCACCGTTTCCATAAAAAAGATTTTTTTTAATATGCTTTTGAACTACTACGTTTGGACATTTATCGCTCCAAATTTCCCTTTATTTTGTGATTATATAACAAACATACCTTATTTAAAAAAATAAAAAGACTTTTATTAAAGTAAGTAAGTATCCCCTATCAAAGTAAAACTTGATAAAAAGATATCTTTTTTAAAAAATATTAATATCTTATATTCTTTTAATATATATATTCTTTTATTATATATATAAGATATACCTATATTAAAAAATGAAAAACACCTTGTTACTTAATGGTCTTGCCGTATAACAACTATAAAAAACTATTAATTCACACTTTTATAATTAAATTACAATGTGTTATTCGCCCATGGGCGGCGTTGATCTCTAACCATAGAGGACGCCCATCTTCTCTATTCATCGCTATACAATAAATACAAAAGTTGGCACTTTTGTGACGGCGTATCCCCAGAAGCGCCGACTTACGTAATCTCATGCAATTAGAAAATATACATTAGCTGCAGGGCGTTACGAGAAGCTGGACATTGTCCCAAGAGACAGTGTAATGAAATTGGATGGACGAGGGACGAACTGATAGCATCTATTTCAAGTGAGATACGAATAATTAACTTAATTAACTTTCAGTTCAGTTAAAATAGTTGTTTTTATATAGGAACGTTGGAATAAGAGCAGGAGGCTCATCTAGGATAAGCGGCTCTCCGGCCCACGGACATGCCTAGCCCTTTCAGGGTGCGGGTGCGTTACTTTTAACTTTTAAGGAATACGTACTCTTTTTCCTTCAAGGTCCCTAAGTCGTATTGATTTGAAAATACTTCAGCAGGCAGCTTATTGTAAAGAGTTGTGGTGCGCGTCACAAAGTGTCTTAAAGAACGCTCAGTTGTGCAGCGACGGACATCGAAGTGGTACGGATCAAACTTTGTGTTCTGCCTTGATGCTATATGAAATCAGTTACAATTTCAAATTAGCTTAACAGCCTTGTGGCTGAGTGATCTTATTGTGATGTCATGGGTATCGGATTCAATTCGCATCTGGATAAAACTTTAATAATGCCTAAGAAAGAGCTATGGCCGGATTAGACAACATTGTCTCAAATAACTTTCGCCAAGCACATACTGACACACTGATTGGCTTGTATTGATACCCTACTTTTACAGCATAGCAGCGTCTAATATCACTTGTACTCTTATTATTAGTCGACCGCTACACAATAAAAACTACTACATCATATTTAAATAAATATGTTCGATATTTCGATAAATACATAAAATGTAATTGTTAGAGCTGATGTTATAATAATTTACCTATAAAACACATTCAATTATCCATAGCTGCCACAACGCGCTCGCATTTTTCGAATGTAAAGAATCCTAGCTGTAAAAGAAAAAGCTATGCATCACTGTAATAAATCAACTCGAAGATTGTATCTGTGTAAGGTGGAACAAGTAATAAATACAGTGCTCTTAGCTGACAGACGCAGAGCGCTGGCGGGTTACGTAATGCAGAAAATCCCCAAAACACAATACTCGCTGAGATTCTGTTAGGATTTCTTGTATACGCAAAAGTTTCCAGTAAGAATGTAGATTTTGCTAAGTATTGGATAGCGAGGATTGAAGTATTTTTCGATTCTACCCTATATCAAGCGGAATTCACAACTAGCTGACTCAGCGAACGGTTTGCCATATTAATTATAGCTGAGTATGGTGAGTGGCGACCGTGCGACGTTTTTCTAATGCTTACATTTTAAAGTTCGTTGTAGTTTTTGAAAGCAATTTCCGAATCGAACATTTTAA
>DWCF01004862.1:0-15420 GCA_018230265.1 Delias oraia | reverse complement strand
GTGACATATATCGGTCCTCGCCTCTGTTTCCGGCGGGGGCGGATTTAACGCGGTCCCTACACAGAACCCTACCATCTGATTTCTTTTTATCCTCTATGCGGCTGTCAATATAATGATATTTATATAAACATTGGCAGAGAATCGTTCACGAATATAAACAAAAATCAAAGAAAGGATATGTCTTATTTGCAAGAAAAATTTCATAATGCGTAGGTAATGAAGACGTGTACACTTGAATGATAACTATAGGAACATTTAGCGAGATTAGTATATAAGTTGATGTTGAGGATGATGTACTTACGTAATACTATGTATTATTATTTTACAGGTGACACTGAACATGTTAAATGCCCCTGAGAACGAAGTAGATGTCGAAGGCTTGAATGCGGATGTTAAACTTGAGTTCGAATCGGGAAATGAAGAGGTGGCCACATGAAACATGCTTTGCTTCACTTAAGATCACTGTGGGAAGAACAACAACCATGGTGTAATATCTTATATCACAAGTTATCTACAACATTGACATCATTCGCGACTTCTTTTATTTAATAATTATTTGACTGCATAATAATATTATACACCACATTTTGTACATAAAAATATTATACACTACATTTTATACATTCAATTTTTAATTATTACCATTCATGCATGATTCTTTTTATCATGATTATCATAATAAGTATTTTATTTATACATTAAAATAAAATTAACACGTCAAATTTTATGATTTTATATTTAATTTATGATGATGCATGCTACATTGCACCTTGCATTTAATAATGTATGTTTTATTAATAGTTATAGATTATTAATATTATAAAATATTATTTAATTCAGCCATGGTTGGAGGTAATTAAGGGAATGTTCTTTTAATTTGCATATTTCGATTGTCATATCATTTTATTTTATCCGATGTTTAGTTTTGAATAGAAATGTTTTAAAAAAAACATTTCAGTTTATAATGATTTCTGTTTAAAATGTTATTTTTTGTTCTGTAGTAAAATAATTAATTTGCTTTTGTTATTTCATTTATATCCTGCATGTTTATCTTGATTTCTATAGGTAGGTATACACTATATTGATTATTCATACGCAGTATTTAAAAAAAATAATAACTATTAAGACCGGTTAAAATTTATATTTTTTGTATATTTATATGTTTAGTAGTTTAAATTCGTGATTATGTGATGGTAGGGAATTTATCATTTAGTAAAGCCTTAAATGCCTTAATGTGTAGGATATTTGAACTAAGACGAAATCTATTTCCAAAAGTAGTATTTCCTATATACCATTTCAAAACGTTATTTAGAATTAATTGTTTTAGTCCTACCTGAATCTTCACGCAACCCTAGGTTCCCTTTATAATGAGTTTAATTGAATCTTTCTTTGTTAGTTAGTTCGAATCCTATTTCTTGTAGTTATAGGTCTAAAAACATCTTAAGCCTTATATTGCGTTCAGGAGGTCATTACGAGCTATTGCTTATACTTATGCCAATATACAGGCTTTTTGAAGGCTTGCTTCTTAAAAATTAGTTATTGTTTCCTGACGTGGACAGTTCCTCTAATTGTGTGCAACTTTTAGGTTAATTGCTACAGATGAGAACGATAGCAAGGTTTAGGTATCAGCATCACATGCCTCAGTACATCATCTATCTTCATTTGCATACATTTGTAATGAAACCTTGGACGACTAAAAACGTTACGAAGCGACATAGCATACCTCATTTAAGATAAATACCTCTAAACTTTAAAAGCAATAAACCGCTGTTGCCTCATAAGAATAAGTTGGATTCGGACTACCTCATATGTCGGTAATATAAGGTAGAATCGATACGTTAGAATAGAAATACGCGATGGAGTGCCCATAATAAATGTAGCTAACGTACTCGCCATTACATTAGAAAAATACGCGCCTTTTAGTTTGAACGTAACTAAGAATATACTTTGAGTTAAAGATAATGCTGAAAAATTCATTTTTCTTTTCATTTCTCTAATATTTTGTTTTCCAGTTAGTATTTTATTTTAGCACTTTTAAACGAATTTATCTTTATGTGTTCAATGTGCCTCCCACACACCGAAGTAGTATGAAAATGTATATATTTAAATCTGATAAATTGATATTTTAAATAAAATACCATTGATACGCCTTGAACGACACTATAAATAGTATTTAATCGACGTTCCGTTTAACGTCTACGAATTAGGTTTCATGTTAATGTACATTTAGGTATTTTCAAGCGAGAACAAAATTGATTTTTTGTAACATTGAAAAACCTCAAATTGATCTGTGATTGTTATTAGTGTAAGAAAAATGCTTGGTTATTTTTTTATTCTTCACGCTGTCCTTTTATTCATCTTTTAAAGAACTCATTACTTCACTTTTTGACTGACGTCTTCCGGAATGCTAAACAATAATTGGTTTAGTTATTTTGCATAGAATTCGATAACTTCACTTAATTTTAGGCTTATTAGTTTAATACATAATTTAAGTGCCTTTCTTTCCTATCGGTATCTGAATATTAAAAACATTCTTAATCTATTCACAATATGATTTGCTAAAACTATATAGAATAATCGCAATATAAATTGAAAAAAAAGCCGACGGCATAAAAAAAAATAAAAAAGAAAAACAAAAAAATAAGTCTTAATTAGAATTACTAGATTAATAAGTATAAATAATATTAGGATAATTTACAAACACCTCAAAGAAAAATTTGCCTTTCGTAATGTCTCTTTCAATCATAAGTATTAATTAATAGATTATTATACATTTAAGATTAATGTATATATTGATGTCGTATTTTTTATTCTTCATACCGCAACAATAGATTCGCATTCACAAGCAACATAGATCATTCCAAACGGTCTTCCAAAATATTAAGATTAGGTAGGAATGTACGTATGCTTTTTAAATCGTAAATTTTATAATTATTATATTGTATTATATTAGTATCAATTACGAAAGTTGAATATTTCGATGCCTTTATAACTTAAAATTGATCGGTATAAATTATTGGCTGTATAATTAAGGAATAGTATTAATTTAAACAATCATAACTTAGATATGTAACAAATATGCTTGCTTTATGTGTTTGAGTAGTTTGTTGGAATTAGGTATTCTTAGTTAAATTTTTATTATAATATCGATGTAGCGGACGTAGTACTAAAAAAAACAAAAGTCATTAAAAAAAAGAAAAAACAGACAAAAAGTAAAAAAAAATCTGTCAAATCATATTTACGTAATTAAATTTACATAGGTTTATTCACATCAGATACTTCCGTATTGTAGAGTGTAGAAATTAATAGTAGTGCAATGCTTTAGGTACATAATTCTATTTGTAGTTTTCTGTAGGGAGCCCATAAATGCTACACAGAGACCTTTGTAGGCTATTACACAACCTTCTATCACTGCACTCATTTACATAGAAAATAAATCTTTAGATTCAGTACCGCTCTTTGGCATTATACATATAGAATTTAATATTATTGTTACTTGTAAGGGTAGATTTTATAAAATAATTCAAACATATAAAAAAAAAAACAAAACGGTAAACAAATAAAAAAATATAGCATGTGATGTATGGATCTGTTTGCAATTGTATTAGATACCTACAGTATGTGTTATTCAATGTAGATGTTAGTCGCTTCAAATTTTAAAACTTGATGCTGAATATATGCTTAAATGTTATGATAAGATGTAAATGCCAAGACATTGCCATATGTACCTACTAGTATTAATAAGGAATAAAATTTGTTTGAATTTAACTATTCATTACTAGGATTTGTAGGGAAATAATAGAGAGTCTGAATGTGTAAGTACAAATTAGTTCTATTTATGTCTAGTTAATTATTATGAGTCGGCGTTTTATTTGAATGTTATCATTACACGTGCAAAGTGTACTTGAACATGTAATTGTAACATAAAAATTAGTTTAATCATTTAATTTATGAACTTATTTAGTTTGTAAATATTCATTCATATTATACTTACGGACATTTGATATATATTCCAATTCGTTATATCCTGACATGTTTTGTTAAATATGTATGAATTTGGTTTATTGATTTCATTAAACCCTACCCTTAAGCTGGATTTTTATTGGATGACCTGCCTTCTACATCGAATGAAGCCGTGGAATATCATAATAAAATTGCCGTTATTGTATACATAAGAATAACTTATAAATTGATACCAAGTGAAGATGACGTAAGTTTTTTTATAGTATAGAGGGTCTCTTATGTGGTAAGAGAACACCACCGCTCATGGACAACCGCGCATGGTTGTGTTGCCGGATTTTTACGCCACTTAAGCCCCACTTTTAAGGGCCTCCGATAACCTCACTCACTCTGCGAAACACAGTACAAGTAACGTTTCACGCTGAGTATTCTGCGAGCCCGTGGTATCACTTCCGACGAGACGGCCCTATTTATGCGTCAGTATAGCTCTCTCATGTTGAAAATTGAGGTATTGTTGTTTGAAAAGCTTCCTTACCTAAGTTGTGTAATTTTGATGCACGGTTTGCTAAGATAGGGCTATATTCTGAGAAAGTTCAATAACAGCTATAGAAGAAAAAAATATATTATATAAGGTATTTAATAGTAAACAACTAGAAAATACTTAATCATGTATAATATTTTACATCAATAATTTTAAAATACTCGAATAACAATAAATTTTGTTGTATTCTTAAATCGAACCCATAATAATTCTAACTAGATGCGATAATATGAAATCATAATATGGTACATTATTTAATTATTATAAACGTCGAGTAACCAAATCTTCCGTTACCTGTAGATAGATAATTAATAATGTAAAAAGTATACCGCACATACACTTAGTTGAGTTTTATCTTATTAAAAAGTTTGAGCTTAAATCTCGCCAAGCCCGCGAGATCGCCCCACGCCCGCGTTAAGCTGTTTGGCCATTCTGGCCAATAGCAAAAACCCGTTCCTAAAAAAAAAGTCTAAAACATATTTTCCCGCAATGTATTACTAATAACATAAAAAAAATATTTGTAGTCACTTAAGCTTTCTAATATTTATATATAAGTAAGGTATCTTACACTAATTATATATTTTATACAAAACATTATCCTATACTGTAAATACATTTACTTCAAAGGCGTATTTTACAAATAACTGCATGAATGCTATTAATTCTTTTATTCAATGATTTTAGTAGTTATTAATATAATATGAGGTTCATGATATTCTTTACAGATGCCGGATTATTTGGATAATTTTAAAGGAATACAAAATAATAAAATTTAACGATGCAAGTGAATTTAAGAGCGACGCCAAATAGAAAAGACTAATTTAAATCTATAAATATAAAACAATAATCGAATATACTATGCTATATATGTCAAATTTTCTTATTGTGAACAAATACAATTTTGCATAATTGAGCTCTATCAACTATGTAGGTATGTATGTAGGTGGGCGTCTTTGAGGGAGGCCTATGTCCAGCAGTGGACTTGAATGGGCTGATGAAGAAGAAGAAGAGCTCTATCAACTATTAATATTCATAAATTTTAATGACATCGATCAGAATTTTAACAACAGTGTAATCTGACTAGACTTTTCATACTAAATTATTACCAATGATCTTTACAAGATACTATAAAATAGACACGCATCTGTAAGTTCTAAATACCTGACATATTATTTACAATTTTTTCAATAATTTTTCAAACTTCAAGTTCATGAAATGTTTATTTTTATTTATACTTACCAAGTACAGACTTATCATTTCTAAGATGTATTTCTATAAAATATGAGCTAATAGCTATTTTTATTATTTAATCTTATTAAATTCTATATTTACATATTGTATATAAAACTATCACGAAACTACTGCCATTCTATAAAATAGTATTAAATAATTCATTATAATGCATTTTTAACGTAGGGTATAGTTAATAACGGATATCTTTATGTGATTATTTTAAATCATATATATATACATAGACTCAAGATAATGTTGATTGATATATAATCTAGATATTTATGGTATATTAAAAGGGCTAAAATCAAAAAATGAATTAAACGTGTTTGTATCACTAACAGTGTGACTGGTGGCAGTAGCCGTGGACTTAACTGTAAGGTCTTCCTTTAAAGATCCTAAGCACAAAGCATTTTTTCTGCTTGCGCGGTTTTCTTTTAATCAATGTTCTGTACTAAAATATGAATTCTGCATCAAGTACAGTTTATCTATAGGATTCACAACGGCGCCCGTACCTAGGTTAAGCGGTTCGTGGTTGCCATGGTTCGAATGACTGTGTCCGTGGTGAGTCACCTCTAAGTTTTGTAGACTCATAGTATCAGAAGCGCCTTCGTCAAGCTGATCGAAATTGCTTCCATCTAAAGATATGTCCGAACTGCAGAAACTATCTCCGGAGTGAGCAGGATAGTCTGAAATAAAAATGGTTCCATTAAAAAATGGTGCTTATCGATATTAGTTGCAAATGGTCGTTGCTGTCTTAAGAATAATAATTACCATCAGGCGAATAAGGTAGGTTGGGATTAAGAGGTTGACTCGATGCAGAGTAAGACGCGTCTAGGCCAAGATAGTTGCCGTGTTCACTTGACGGAGATTCTTGCTTGATACTCTTCTCGTCTTTATCTTTGTCTTTATCAGTATTTTTGTCGCCCTCTTGCTTCGCTTTTCGTTGAATCTTTTTCATCTTAGCGCGTTGATTTTGAAACCAAACTTGCACAACTCGCACACTGAGCCCAGTATCTTTGGCTAAAGCTTCGCGTACCTTTCGACAAGGTTTAGGACTTACTTCAAAAGAAGCTTTGAACTGCCTCCGCTGAGCCGAAGTTAAAATTGTTCTTGGACGTTTTGGCCCTCGCCTGCCGTCTCTAGGTCGTTCCGAGTCGTCTATTATCATATCGTCTTCGGCATGTTGCATCAAATACATTTCCTTTTCAAAATCTTGTCTGCAAAAAATTTGCCCTGCTCTTACAACGTATTGTTCGCCTTTCTGCAGAGGTTGGCAACACATGACGCATACAAAACATTGTATGTGAAATACATACTGCTGTGCTCTCATGACCATTTCCTGTGGTAGAAGTCTGTCACCGCATCTTGTGCATTTAACTCCGAATAGTCTGCGACAAATAGAATCAATGAATTGATTAGACACACAAAAGGACGCAAAGAATTTTCGCACGGCATTTCGCTAGCAACGCAAGCACTATCGCTTAATTAACTTAAATATATGGAATTCATTACTGAGTATATAATTACCTATCGTAATCAGGTTTGCAGTAGAGTTTGGAGTTTCTTGTATAACAGGTATGTGCCAAAGGACAGCCGCAAACGCAGCAACTAAGACAATGCTCATGCCAAGATAGGTCCCCTACTCGCATGAGATAACGATCTTGAATCTTCTGCCCACAGCCTTCGCATATTTCAACGATCTTCTCTCTCTTGATGCTTGCGCTGAGTTCTGAAAAGGAAAATTAAAATCTAGTTTATTAGAAAGTGATATATTGAACATAGCTACTTAACGATATTCGGGCACCTAATAAAAATTAATGCCTACAAAGTAGTAAAAGAAATAAAAGAAGAATTTATGGAGATCGTGGTGAGCAAGATTTTAGTACAAAATATTAAGCAAAAAGTTTTTATATCAAAAGATTCATTTATAATATAACTAAAGAATTACTATTAACAGTTGACCAAAGTTTCTTGACTAATGACTTTTCGTCGTGAAATTTTGTGTCGAGATATATAAATCAAGTACCTACTTATCACAATTTCTTAAGCATCACTAATTAAAAGAGAATATAGTTAAATATTTACAAGTTTTTCGTCGTCAATCTACAAGACATGGTAGTAAGGAAAACAGAAAAATTTAACTTCTCAATTTGTGATAACAAATTTTATATATATTTATTATCCTAATAAGTTACTAATTTTAAAAATATGCAGGTGATTTTGACGAACTTAAAAAGTAGCCTTAAGTAAGTAAGTAACCTTTGGACAATTAATGTGTCTAATAATTTTTAAAATAGATATAGGTTTTCTCAGCGGCCCATTTAATCAAAATACTTATACGATTAAACTTAACTCATTATTATTTCGTTAGATAACGTATAGTTAAGCTGTTGGTAAAATAATAATGTTAAAAATGGTAAGTTTCTTTCTTTTTAATGAATTACTCATTTAAATATCGAAAAGTAAATAGATAAGGCTTTTACAAAATAATTAAACGCCATAATATTCTGAAAATCTAAAAGTAAACAAGTTAACCTTTGAACAATTAATTATCAATACTAATAATACCTTGAAAAAACATTAAAAATAAGGCGATGACGCATCTAAAACTTACAATTAGGTATTTAAACTTCGCTTTTGCAATAATTATTAAACATACAATTTTCATGATTAGGTATAGGCAGATATAAATAAAATATTTATTACAGTATGTATTATTTTATTTAAATTTTTTGTAAGGTAAGAAATCTAATATTTTAGGTAGATAGGTAAATATAGACAAATATTATAATAATATTTTAATCGGAGCGATGTGAACATTGAAAGAATAGCTTTATTTATATAATTATATCCTCAGCTTGAAATCTGTGGCTTACCGAGACGCCTTATGTATATTAAGAGATCTTACCTATTACTTATAGTACAAACTAATAAAGTATCTTGTATAATTAAATGTAAATTATGACATATTACGAGTATTTTCATATAAATACTTTAAAACAGCGTTAAACAATAACGCGATTTGATTAGTTTCAAACTTATAAGTAGGTATGATTCAAATTAAAAATCATCTGAAACTATGGAAGTAATGAATGGGTACTAAAGGAAAATAAGTTCAATGATTAAACGATGTACTACTTTTCGGTTTAAACTCAACCGGATTTCTGAAACAAGAACTTCGTGTAAAGCTGCATCAAGACATGGTCGATGTCTCAAGTCATTCCTAACGTGAGACACGCCCTTGTGGGAGGGGCTTCAGTCACCCGGGTCACGGATCAAACGGGGAACAAAACGCCAACATAAAACATCACTAACGGTTAATCGATTCGAGGTGCGTGCCTGGAGTACGTAGAGTTTATAGGCGTCTATAAGTCTTTTCTATAGCTTCAACATTTTTAATGAGCAATAACATTTTGGTAAAAGTGGTACGTACTTCAATTATTTTAGTTTCTTATATTGCTGTAAAGATCCATGTAAAAAAACTATGGACAACATTTTACTCTAATACTTAACTATATACTGAAAACAAATTCATTTTTCAACTTTAACCACTTGCAACTTTAGAAATATTAATTTATTGACATAATAGCAATACATTTTGAAAAATTATGAATGGTAGAAAATTGAAAACTTGCTGCTAGCTTGCTTGCACTAATTGGCCCGGCTCGTTCGAAGTGATACCTCGGGCTCACAGAATACACAGCGTGAAACGGTACTTGTACTGTGTTTCGCAGTGTGAGTGAGGATATCGGAGGCCCTTAAAATGACGCTTAAGTGGCGTAAAAAGTCGGCAACACAACCAATGCGTGGACTATGGCGCGGTTGTCCATGGACGGCGATGTTCTCTTACCATATAGGCCACTCACCTGCTCCGTTATCTGCTATGCTATAAAAAAAATTAATAATCATGATTTTGCGGTTTTAGTTAAGATTGAAGAAGTATTTAATTTTGTAAACATCTACCACTTGCAAGTATCCCAATAAGGGTGCTAATCATAAAAAAAATACACAGAAGTACTAACATTTTTAGTATTAAAAATTATAAGGGGTATTCAAACGCGAAACCTCCGGAAACGAGGATATTAAATCAGATACACGGTTGATTTTGATATGATCACAAAAACTCTAAGCGATATCTTTGTATAGCGGACAATAGAGCAGGTTGTACTGCCGGCTTTTTACGACGCTTAAGCGGTATAATTTCAAGAGTCTCCGATATCATCACTCACTCAGCAAAACAGAATACCTACAAGAAGATATTGTTTCACGCTAAGCTTTGACGAACCGGCTAGATTAGTGCATCAGCATATTCTTCAGCATTGCGCACCCACGGGTGTGTAATTTCAAAATTGTGTTTAATTATAATTGTGGAATATAATATTTACGTCGAGCATAATCTAGATGTAGGTAATAAGCTGATAAACTTTGAAAAGTCTAATTTTATGAGTCTATAATCCACAAAAAAGAGAGGGCTCGTAGATTATTTTTATGGTATAACGGTCAACGGAGCAGGTGGGTCTCCTGGTAACAGAACACCACCGCCTATGGAGAACCGCGTCACAGTTCACGCATTAGTTGTGTTGCCGGCATTTTCCATCGACTTTTTTAAGGTCCTCCGATATTCACACTGACTCGGCGAAACACAGTACAAATACCGATTCAGGCTGAGTATTTTGTGAGCCCGTGGTATCATTTCGGATGATCCAGTCCAATTAGTGCGTCAGTAAAGCATAAGCATGGCTCTCTCACGGGCGAAACAGTATTAAGACACTCGCCCGGCCACTGTCAAACCCTTACAGAAACCGAATGAATTATAAATTAAATTATCAATATCCAGACCGGGATTCGAACCAGATATCTCTCGATTCATGGTACACTTTTAAAAGCATTAAGATACGAGGCTCTTATGCTTCGCTAGCTTAATGGTTTGAGCAAGATGAAATCCAAATTGACCTTCAAACATTAGGAACGAGGAAGGGAGGATGAAAAAGAAGCAATGATCTATTAAGCACGTGTAGGTAACTGATGTGAGTTCAATTAGATTACGGCCTAAAAGGCTGCAACGCAACGGTAAAGTAATACAATTTTAATTTTAAACTTATATTAAGTCTATAGAAAATATAAATGTCTACATCAAAGCACGGGACATCTTGAAACTAATTTAAAGTGTAAGTAAACACAGTGTAAGTAGCGTTACACGCTGAGTATTTTGTGAGCCCGTGGCGTTACTTCTGACGAACCAGCCAAATTAGTGCGTTAGCATATGCTTCTGCATGGTTCTCCCACGGGTAAATTATTTATATATTTAAAAAGCTAAACACTAAGCTAAGAACTTAATAAAAACATAATGAACTTCAGAATTCTATGAGTAAGCAAAGATTAAGTAGGTAGTCCTTAAATAATCATAAATATATCTTAAAGAATAAATGAAATAGATATTATTTAATCACCTTACACATGTTCGTTGAGCTACCTACGTATACAAATAAATTATAAACGAATAAATAGTTGTTCAGAAATTTTAGCTAAGGCATTTTAAACATGAAAAAGGCATAGCACACAAACAAAAAAACCTATATAGGATACATCCATCCACACCTCGCATCCATCTTTTAGCCTTATAGGTAATTAATTGTTCACAGCTTATAGTAAACCGTATACATTCTCGTATGGCAAACGAGCAGGAGGCTCGTTTGAGGCAAGCGGTCCTCTACCCATGGACACAACAAGCTCTTGCAGAGTCGCGGGTGTGTTGCCGGCCTTTAAGGAATAAGTACGCTCTTTTCTTAAAGGTCAGTATTACATTTTAATATAGCATATTAGGTCTAGATTCGACTATGCCTTTTTTGCTAATTCTTTTGAGTAAGAAACACACAAAGTAATGCACACTTTGAGAGTCTCGTAGCTAAAAGGTTTTATAAGTCTACCACGAAGCGAGAGTTATCGGGTTCAAAGAATAATTATTATTTGATTTATAATTTATTCGGTATTTGGAAGGACTTAATAATGGCCGGGTGAGTGTTAACAGTGTCGCACCCGTGGAAGAGCCACGCTGACTTACAAATTGAGCCGACTCGTCCGAAGTTACACCGCGGGCTCACAGAAAACTCAACGTGAAACGGTACATGGACTGTGTTTTACTAAGTGATATTGGAAGCCCTTGAAATTATGCCGCTTAAGCGGCGTAATAAACCGACAATACAACCAAGGTTCAGATTGTGGGGCGGTTGTCCATGAGCGGTGGTTTTATCTTGGCATATAGGATATCCACCTGCTCCGTTATCCGTTATACTACAAAAACATTACTCTAATAATTATGTCAATATGATTTGATTCATATTTAAATTATAGTTGAAAATTCAAAACTAGTGTTGAAGCGAAAGATCTTTTCAGGTTAGGTATTCATATGTTCCAGCTACATCATTATAATTTATAATTAGTGACGTATATATTTAAAAGTAAATAAGTTCATAGTAACGAAGTAACAATAGAAATATGAATATGAAATACTTTGTAGTGTCATTGCAATCTGATATAGGTTTAATTTTATAACTACTTACATGCTTAAGTGTGTCTAAACATATAAATTGTCACCAGTCATCACTTTATTTAATTCAGGTAACTAGTAACATGATATTTGTGCAATAAGTTCAGTTTTAATTGTACTTTTGTTTTTTTTCATCAAATCTTTATAAATTACTGTTTAACACATTTTGGAAAAAAATCATTTTGTAAAAAAGCAAAAAAAAAATATAAATGTTTATATTTTTTTCCCCAACTGCAATGTTCTCCCCGGAGAAACTATCCCGACTTTTACCCAAGGTTCAATTTTTCATATTCTTTAATATAGTTTTTAGCGTCTCATAGAGTCCCTCCTAAGCGTACTCTATATATACCCCAAACTGTTATACCTACGTACTCCGTGAAACTGTACTAAGTCCTGCAAGACACAAGAGTCTTGCAGGCTTAGTCTTGTTCTGGCATAAGTCTTGCAGAGTCAGTCTTGGTCTTGCTTCTTGCAGAAATTAGGCAGTCTTGGTCTTTCATTCGCAAGACTGACTGCAAGACTCTTGCATTTTGCGTCTGAATTTGGGCAACACTATTAATAATATTGGGCATTTACCTATGTCATGCGGATAAATATCATGTGGAAATATCATATATTCATTAAAATCTTCTAAATGACATTTGTTAATATTTTACACGCAGATATAAAGTTAAACTGAAATAAAAATAAAAACGCGTTGATAAAAATTCGCATTGTTCACAAGATAATATCACTTCCACTAACCTGTTCTTCCAGCACACGGTAGCGGCGGCTGCATGCCATCCTGCATCAAACCCGAATTAATATTTGTATAAAACTCCAACATTTTTGCATATAAAAATTAATAACAACACAGAACGCGTCCGCCGCGCCAGCCGAACATACAATGACGTAGAGGCTAGAGCGAGCACCCTCATCTTTCCTCTCCTAGTCTTATCCCACCAATCACATCCACACCCCAGGGCTCCGCCCAACATTCCAACCCACCTACCTATTATACAGACGCTATTATATTTTCCGATACGGTGAATTTCCTTTTTTTTCATACAAGGAAAATTCGACACAGTTAGTCGGTCGCTCATGGATATTCAAAAGGAACAATGGATTAAACAGTCTAAAAACGCAAGCAAAGCAAGTAATTATATTAATTTTAATATTGCCAAGCAGAATATACCTTAAAGGTTGTATTTAAAGCTTATAATTTATTAGTAAGCTTTTGTAAAATCTCTCTCTCTTTTATATTAAAGATCTATCGGGTAGGTTATATATTTACTATAGGAATACATGGTGATGAGTTTGATGTACATGTAGATTTTTCTTGTTGTACGAGAAAATGGTAATGATATTAATTAATTTATTAAGTGCCAGTGATTGATCTATATGTAAATCACCCAATTTCATGTTTAATTTCCATAGATCTTGTACAATTTATATGACATTCTTAATAATGTTATTTTGATAGAAATATGTTTTGAAATTAATTTCTTACAAGAATATGTCCCAATTAAGTTGTTAAACAATATTGGGCTTGAGCTGTTAAAGATAACATACAATTAGAAAACTTTATTTTGTTTCTCAATCGTATTTCATTGAAATTCATAAATCGCTGAATATAACACAAAGTAGGTATTATATTTCAGACAGCGCCTTTGAAACTTGAAGTTGGTACAAAGTGAGGAACAACTATGCCGTGACCTTGTACCTATGTGTAAAATTGTTTTTTTACTCAATTTTTTTTTTAATTCTCTGTCTGTGTCTTGGTTTTATTTTTATATACATAGATCTATTCAATAAAACATGTTGTCAGTCTGTGTAGAACGTAGGTCACGCATCTGGAAATACGACAAGCGTCTCTTTCAAATATAAGGTTTTAGTTTTACAATATAGATGGAATAGTTTCTTCGTAACTTTGCTGATTAAGTTAAACTATTAACGCTGACGACGAGCTGGAGTTAAGAATTTTTTTTGATTATTTATGTTTGTTTCTAACAGTCTTTCTAACTAACTTCTTATCAGTGGCCGGACGAGTATCTTAATACTATCTCACGCATGGGTCAGCCATGCTGAAGCATATGCTGATGCACTAATTGGGCCGGCTCGTCCGAAGTAACACCACGAGCCCACAGAAAACTCAGCGTGAAACGGTACTTATACTGTTTCGCATAGTGAGTGAGGATATCAGAGGCCTTTAAAAGTGGCGCTTAAGGGGTATAAAAAGGCCGGCAACATAACCAATGGCGCGGTTGTTCATGGGCGGCGGTGTTCTTTTACCATATAGGAGACCCGTTGCTCCGTTTTGCGATATAGAATAAAAAAACGTTCTATATTTAAAAGTTTGGAATACCATATCCAAATTTAGATGATATAATTTTTTGCCTCTATTCTTTGATATGCTACTGCAGTTATACATTTAAATTTATTAATTAATACTACGTACAAAACGATGCATCGTTTGCAAGTTTTCTTTCAAGAAAACATCATAAATTAGGAATTTATGTTTATTGATTAGAAAAAGAAGTAGGAGTTTAATTACTGTCGCTTGAAAGATACAATAAATAATATTAAATAAAATATAAAAAACTATTTAACGTAAATCTGCGATGGTTAAAAACTTTTTCTTTTATGAAATGAATAAAATATAAAGTATGCTATCAAAAAATGTATTATTATTATATTTATTTAAATGTGTATTAAAAGAGCCTATCATGAATACAAAGTCTTTTTGTAATATGTTTTATCTCTTTACATTAGTACTGAATATGAAAAGAACTAAGAATTCAGCCTTTTTGAGAAAAGAGAAATAAGTTCTTCTTACTTTTTTTTGTAATGCTTCTTCAAGTACTACTCGTAGCTACAGTCACGTGCGTTATCTAGCAAGTAGCACTGCGGTGCTAAGTGGGTAGCGCCATCAGTAATTCACGTTGAAAAACCGACGCGGGCAAGTGAGGTTGACGTGCTCTCTTACCAATACCTTAATAAATAAGCAATAAAAATTTTCATTAAATGCATTGCTATTTCAAAAACCACTAAGCTTATTCTATTATTTTCAAAGATTTGCAATTATCATCATCATCATTTCAGCCGTAAGACGTCCATTGCTGGACATAGGCCTCCCCCTTGGACTTCCATGAATACCTGT
>DWCF01004861.1:0-15421 GCA_018230265.1 Delias oraia | reverse complement strand
TATAGCGTTATAAAGAGTTGTCGTTAAATGGACAGAAGAAAAGGTGGATGGAAGACAAGCTAAACCAACTAAAGCCATTTCATTTCGACGCTTTAGGGAGTTTGTCGTTAAATCGAGGGACGTTACATGGAGTTTCCACTGTATATTTATGTTATAACTGAGCAAGTGGGTCTCCTATATGGTAAGAAAATACCGCCGCTCATAGGTAACCGCGACATAGCCTACTCATTGATTGTGTTGCTGGCTTTTCCGCAATATAAGCGGAATTTTTAAGGCGATATTCTCACCAATTCAATTCAACACAGTAAAAGTTCCGTTTCAAGTAAAGCTACCGTTTCACGCTGAGTATTTGGTAAGCTCGTGGTATCACTTCGGACGAGCCGGCCCAATTAGTGCATCAGCATATGCTTCAGCATGGCTGTCCCACGGGTGTGACAGTATTAAGACACTCACCAAGCCGCAGTCAAGGCCATCCATAGACAGAATAAATTATAAATTAAATTCTAATTTATAATTGTCCGGACCAGGGTTGGAACCCGGTACTCTCGCTTCTTGGTAGACCAAATAAACCAAACAAAAAAAAACAAAAAAAACCGAAACGAGGCTCTAAAAATATGCCAGATGTATCATACTTAATATATGATGTACTATTATATTTTTAAAAAGTGACTTCATATTAAATTCGTTTTGATTCATTATAATATACTTTGATAAATTGACTAGGACTAAAGGATTGTTGAAGGTAGGACGTTTGAAGGTCGAACGAACCGCTTCCTCGTTTTAAGGTAGTGTAAAATTTTAATTAATTACTAATTTATTCTTAACGATACTATCAGAGGAAGGAGTGAGGTCTTAATTGTTTTAAATTGTCTTATTGTTAAGAAGATTCGTGTAATGGAATTTCTTATTGAAGATATTGTGACAGCTGACACATACTGGACATATTTTGATTGAGAGTTGAATAGTTGTAATGCTTCGTCTCGAAGTTGGCTGTCAAGTTTGGACAGGCAGGCTACTAGATTGTATCAATGGAGTCAATGTCGAAGGGGTCTTGCATAAATTACATCACGTGTCAAGAGGGAGGGAAGAGGTCGAATTGTGACTAATTGTGACAACTCCCTTGTATTAATATATTCACTTTTATTATTCTATAACTGAAAACAAAGCAGTTGGGTCTTCTATTAGGTAAGAGAACACCGCCGCCCATGAACAACGGCGCTAAAATCTGCGCCTTGGTAATGTTGCCGACTTTTTACGGCGCTTAAACGGTATTTTTAACACACAGTAGAAATACCGTTTCAACTACAATTTCACACTGAGAATTCTGTAAATCTGTGGTTTCATTTCGGTCGATCTGGCCTAGTGAGTGCGTCAGCAAATGCTTCAGTATGACCACGGTTATATACAAAATGTGTACAGACGGGTAAAATAAAACACATCAATTCCACAGGCAATAACCATTACTTGACAAATAAGGTAGGTAAAAGAAATACAGTTTTAATATAAAACTTAATAGTTATCCTAATCGTCAATCTGAGCGCAGATTATATGTAATCCGACTACAATTAATGTTATTACAGAGTCGACCTTCAAGCTCGATTTCTATCAGAGAAACAACTCGACTCAGGGGTGTACTTCGGAGTTAAACGAAACGCTGAGGCTCCGCTCGCGAAGGCTCACTTTAGGGACACCGAGTATTTTTTATAGTATAGCGGACAACGAAGCAGGTGGGTCTCCTATGTGGTAAGAGAACGCCGCCGCCCATTACCAAGCGCGCCACACTCCGATTACACTGTAGTTAGAAACAAATTAGATTTTTTACCTTTTATCATTTCATTTATCATTAATTGAAAAAAAGCAACTTTCACCCGTGGGAGAGCTAATAGAATACTCAGCGTGAAATGGTAGCTGTACTTGAAACGGTACTTCTACTGTATTTCCCTGAGTGACGATATCAAAAGCCCTTAAAAATGACGCTTAAGTGGCGTCATGAAGCCGGCAACATAACCAATGCGTGGATTGTAGCGCGGTTGTCCATGGGCGGTAGTCTTAGTAGACCTGCCTGCTCCGTTGTTCGATATACCATAAAAAATATTGCTTAGTAATATGAAAACGCTTACCAACGTACAAAAGACTTTATAAAGAAAGACTTCTCTGGTCGGTTAGTTCTCGGTTTTTGGTCATGGAGCTGTGAGAGGGGTTGCCTGGGTATCTTCTCATTAAACTCTCCATATTTTGATTATTTTATTTTATGTGTTTAGACAATACCTTCTTTTCCATTTCTCAATTGCTTCTATTTTATCATATTTGTATTTGTGTGCTGTGGTGAGGCAGCGGATCTCCGCCCATATACACCCCTAGCCCTGGCAGAGCCGCGAGCACGTTGCCGCCCTTTAAGGAATATGTATAAACTTCATAATTGTGTATTCATTTGTTTTGTTCAACTGTTTATGTTCTATTAGGAAGTTTTAAAATGAATTGCTACACATTGATATAGCTTTTATCTCTAAGGAAATTGTGGAAAAGTTCTCTTCAACGACTTAGGGATTGATAGCTGAGCGCCAGCTGAGTGCGTGCCTGTTAAAAAGGCAACGATATGCAAATGTGTATACAATGAGATTGCCACGCTTCCTTACAATTGAAAGTAAAGCCGAGAAAAGTCTACTATTGAGCAATTGTGGTAGAACAATAGTGCTACTAGGATAATTACGAAAATACTGACACGTCACAACTGCACCTATTAGGCAACAGACTGAAGCATAAAAAAGGCCAAAGTTGTGGGAACGAGACAAATGGCATTTCTACCCATGGGAGAGCCATGCTGAAGCATATGCGGACGCACTAATATGGGCCGGCTCGTCCGAAGTGACACCACGGCCTCACAGAATTTCGTTTCGCATGTGACTCGAGAATTTTATATATTAGATTATCAAATATGATTATAATATAAGTGTATACTTATCTTTATTTATCAGCAGTAAAGGTTTATTTCGATCGAAGGGTTTTTTATAGTATAGGGGACAACGGAGCAGGGGGTCTTCTACATGGTAAGAAAACACCGCCGCCCACGGACAACCGCGACAAAGTTCCCTCATCTTTTGTGTTGCCGGCTTATTACGCCATTTAAGCAGCATTTGTAAGGACCTCCGATACCCTCACACACTCGGCGAAACACAGTAGAGTTACCGATTCAAGTACAACTAGTATTTCACGCTAAATATTCTGCGAGCCCGTGGACGGACGTGGTTGGACGAGCCGGCCCAATTAGTGCGTTAGCATATGCTTCAGCATGGCTCTCCCACGGGTATGGGAGACGTACTTATGTGTTGGCTTCTGACTAGCGATCACAATAATTATCATTATTACGATTTACATACATATATACAAAAGATCATAGATTTAATTTAATAAGTTGTGTTAATTTCTTGTCTTCTGTCGTAGTATGTGTTCTTTGTTTTAGAGGTTTGTTTTGTTTTTGTTTTTTTATTTTACGTTCAATAGTTTTTTTAAAATAAATCCATTATATATATATATAACTACAGAGAATCGAAAAACATGTTCCTTAATGATGAAAATCAAAATCATCATTGTCACCATACGTGAAAGACAAACTAAACATAAACTATATTTCGCAGTCGAAAGACATTTTTTTCTATTATAATACAAATTTCTAGATTAATAGATATATATTTTGTAATATTTAAATTTATGTCTTAAATTTGTTAATAACAGTACTGGTGGTTAATAAGGTTAAATAAGGAAAATAAGGTTCTCTTATGAACTTATGTTAAGTAATAAGTAAGGGTAAGAAAAATACTTGGATATGCATATATCTTCACGAAAGCGCACGAGTGAGAGATTTCTATTTCATTGTTTTGGTACTTAATAAATAAATGTTGAAATACATTACATAAACTGTTTTTTATATATTTTTTTGTTGTGTACCTTTAGAAAATTAGCGTTTTCTTAGATGTACCTTGCACAAAAAAGTTTGCTGGCTTTAAGTAAGTGTAGATTAATTATTATTCAATGAAGGAGACTTCCACCAATGGTGTAAAAATGTCAATAGAGAATGTCATTGCGATGCATCACAAATGTTTGTTGCGTGATTCTCATAAGAAGTGTTTAAATACTAGGAAGTACGCAAATATATTGCAATTAGATCATCCGTCTAATGGTCGTATTACCAATACTGTCATTAAGTGTTTCATCACGGACACAGATTTATACGAATGTGAGTCATTTACAAATAAAATAATCTCAAAAAAGGGCGTATCTCTCCCTAAAAGGCCGGCAACGGGGCCAAGCAAAGGCTGGGGGGATGTCCGTGGCGTAGGACAGCTTAACCTTGGTGAGCTTCTTGCTTTGTTACCTCTCTATTTTGGACACATGCATCCCTTAAAGGCCGGCATCGCATCCGTGGCCCAACTGTGGCTAGGGCTGTCTGTAGATAATAGTTTATATACAAATATGTAAAGTTTATATTATTATATCAAGTTTATTATTTTATTGTAGTATTATATTGTAGTATTGGACAACGGAGCAGGCAGGTTTTCTATATGGGAAGAGAACATCGCCGCTTATGAACAACAACGCTATCATCCACACATTGCAGTGTTATCCGATATAGGATATTCTCACTCACTCAACGAATCACAGTAAAAGCACCGTTTCAAGTACAGCTACCATTTCACGTTGAGTATTCTGTGAGCCCGTGGTAACACTTTGGACCAGCCGGCCACAGTAAAGCCCTTCCAGAGATAGAATAAATTATACATTAAATTGTAGTTTATATTTGACCGGAGCGGGACGAGAACCCGAAACCAATCGCTCGGTGGTAGACTTATGAAACCTTTTAGCTATGAGGCTCTCAAAATATAATATAGCGAATAGTACAATTAGTCTTGAACTTGAAAACGATATTGAAACGTAAAAGAGCAGAAATAAATGAGTTTTGCAAGTGGACATTGCGCAGTCCGAGATTAATCTGTTTCATTTGGTGTGACCTCACAATTTAGTACTCATTTTGGAGCTCTGCAACTCTTCTTTGTTTATAATATTTCGTATTTGATATTCTCTATGTAATCCGCCTCATTGAAAAAGAGCGCTAGTAAGTGAGAGAGTGAAAACTGTTAAAACTTTTTGTACGGTTTAACAATTCTGTTTGCTTTGAAATATAAAAGAATTTGAAAATCATAAAAATATCGCGCTAATTTAGTTTTCAATTTCATTTACACTGAAATAAAAAAACATCACGAATTCATTGCACGAACAATTTATAATAATTCCGACTCCACATTAGAGATCACAAAAAATACTGTGGGAAAGACCTTGCAGATAATCTTTGATGCAATTTTTTTCACGTACCAAATAAGAAATTATCTAAACCAAACACACTGCGACCTTAGCGTGACTTTGTATCCATTCAACTCGTCTAAACAATTTAAAAACTCAATTATTACAAAATAATATCTCGTGTATGAATTCAGATTTTTAATAACAATCATGTGAGGTAATCTCAAGCAGATGTATTTATAATAAATTAAAAACGTATGTACCGAGTTTAATGAAGATTATTGAAATTTTCAAACAATAATTTTCGGCAAAATTGGCCAAGCCGTATCGGAGGTCCGCACAGAGCAACAAAGACGCAAAACCTCTTATCTAAAGCAAACAGCGCGACCTTAACACGCCGTACCTACCGAACACATTAAAAAAGCAAGACAAGCATTCTTTGTGCCTCCAGCAGACGACCTTCGCTTTGATGAACGGCTTTTTAGTGAGAAAAAACTGCGTCCGGTGAGTTTACCTAACTTTTTGCGATTTCTCAGAAGCACAACTTAGGTATTGCATTCCTTATACGAATTATATTCGACTTATGGCCTTTTGATGCCATATTTTTATTGTGATAACAATCAAACAATCTAACGCCAGCTTCTCTTTGACCGATGCCCAATTAATTTTCTCTTTCGTGGAATATCTAGCAGATGACGACTGCTTTAAGTCGAATTCTTGGTCCATAGATACACGGACACCTTATAGAGCCTTTGCGTTTGGTTATCAAAGGAAAACAATTAAAAAGCTATGGCTGCAGCATCCGAGTGCACAGAGCAAGGGCAGCGGCAGAAATAGAGTTGCTAAAATTGATTTATTCATAGCAAAGTCGTGAGGAGTCGACAGTTTGAATTATCTAAGCATTTTGCACACGCTAATTATACACCTGCTTGAGAGTACAGATTGTGATGATAATTGTAATTGAGTATTTGGCCTCATCGCAGTCAAAACATCTCTGCGTCGTGACGACCTGATGTATGGCGTCTTGTGTTACATTATTGGGAACATAAGCTATGTTATTTAAGAGTTCATACTATTTACAGAATTTTATCCCCTATAGGTGAGTCAAGGTAAAATTGAGAGATTACGCAAGATCGTTTTCAATACTGAAAACAACTAAAAGTCTTTAATAAGAGAAGTCTACTCATAATTTCATTATAACACACAGCGCTAATCTAACGCTTTTATAATATTTAAAATTCAAATAAATTCATCGTATGCTGCAAAATTTAACTTTTATGCCCATTTTAAACTTAATTGTATCAAGTAGTAAAAACTTACATAAATAATACAAGATTATATATTAATAAATGATTTTTGATTTCACGACAACTGATTTCTAAGTCTTCAAAGATATTTATGAAAAGAAAGAGAATGAAGAGAAAGAGAAACTCAGCCGGAGTTTTTGTTATACCATGTTTAGAATATTAGGAACGGCAGGTATTCATGACCTCTAGCGACACTCCAAAGAACTAAGGTGCCTTATAACGACGTTCTACTATATTCACCTATTTATTAAATATGAGAGCCTCCTGCTCGGTAGCCTCCGAATAAAAATAAAATTAAAAAGAGATAGAGATAGAGGCAGCCCTCGAGTCTCTATTAGGACGTGCACCCACACCAAACGTAATTACCACAACCTCGGGCCGTTCAAATTTAATATTCACAAACACAATTGGTATTGACGGTAAATATCTAAAGGATACTGATATTATTTTACAATATTTCATTTGTATACTAATTAGTAACTACGTTGTAATATTACTGGTGATACATTATAAAGAAATATTTATTATTTAATTATAATTTATTCGGTCTTTGGAAGAGCTTACTGACTGGACGAGTGTCTTAATAATGTCGCACCTGTAGGAGAGTCATGTTGAAGCATACGCTGACGCACTAATTAGTTCGGCTCGTCCGAAGTTATACCAAGGGCTCACAGAATACTCACCGTAAAATGGTAGTTGTTCTTGAAACGATGCATCTAATGTGGGTCGCTGAGTGAGCGAGGATATCGGAGGCCCTTAAACTTGCCGTTTCGGTGGCGTAAGACCCGGCAACACCAATGCGCGGTCTGTGGCGCGGCTGTCTTTGGGTAGCGGTGTTCTTTTACCATATAGGTGAACCAACTGCTCCGTAGTCCACTATACCATAAAAAAATAAGATTGTTTGTAAGCGAGATGTAAGTGGAGCTTATTGTACGTACTCGATAGATAAAATGGTCCTACTATTTTTCAGAGAAACAAAATGAAGTTTATTTCTATAACATGAACTTAGTTTTAAATGAGTGTATAATCTTATATAACCTTTTGTACTAAGAAACTACTGAGCTGAGCATCATGAAATCCATTCAGCAGTGAATTCAAGGCGATTTGTATTAAAATTCCTCTTAACTGCAAGTACTTAAGTGTAAAGAAACTGAGACTACCGTGGCTCTATTTAACCAAAGTGTAATATCACAATACTCGTCAAGTTAAGAGGATTAAGCCACACTAGCGACACATGCGACAGCGTTCTTGGTTAAAAGTTCATAGTGAATTCAAATTTTTAAATCATATTGGTTTGGAAACCCAGTTGTGGAATGACAAACATCGATGACATTCTGTCGATGTTCTATGATTAAATTCAGTTGCAGGTATTAATCCAAACAACTCAGAACATTCCCCGTGATAAATGCGACAGAAGATGCTGAGGGTGCCAACATCTCTACGCAACGACATAGATATATTGAAGACTATACCAATATTTTATGGCATAGTCTATGAACCACAGCTTGGCCTAACTTCACATTTTATTACTGATATATAGATTATTTTGTAATAAATATTATACTGAAAATGCCTTACTGTTAGGGACGTAACTCACACTAATAGAGTGGCTTGATAATGAATGAGCCGAGGCGAGTTTCTGAAGCGAAAAAATCTATCAATTATCTTAAAGCCGTGTTTTCTAACCTATGGTCATCTATGGACCGCGGCCGTGGCCGTGAAAACTGACAAGTGTCGTTTCACGCTTAGTATTCTTTGAGCCCGTGGTATCACTTCAGACGAGCCGCCCAATTAGTGCCTTAGCATATGCTTCAGGATAGCTAACGCCACGGGTGCGACTTTAGTTATTAAGACACTCTCCCGGACACACTCGCCCTTCCAGAGACCGAATAAATTAAAAGTCACTTTTGAAACCATTAAACTACAAGGCTCTCAAAATAAGAACATAGGTTGGGGATCGCTATCATAAGGGATTGCTGCAAGGTACGCTACAGATAAAATATAATAAATGCTATCTAGCAAAATTACAAAAACGTACAGACGACGTCTCTCCGCTTTCATTATGTGTAGATAATCCGAGGTCACGTGTGATCATGCAATTTAGTTCATGGAGAGGTTTCGCTATTATAGCCATGATGTATCGAGTGTTTTGATCATTAAGGTCGCCTTTGTAGTGTTTTCAAAATTCATAGTACACCTACCTAAGAATTGGCGTCATCGCTTTTTAACAGACAGGTGAAATAAACATACGGTATGGTAATTACAAAAAAAACATATCATATATTAATAAAGAGATTTTATTCTAGCAAAACAATATTTAATATTTTATACTACATGTCATTTTTAAAAATTAAAATAGAAAACTAAAACAATGCCACAGGTGGACAACCCGAATGACTTCAAGTTAGAAAAATATTGTGTTTACATAGTGAATCTGTTTTGACAGACGGATGCGTAAATTACCTTTATTAAAGTGGACAACGGGATCTGTATACAAAAGATCTAGAGATTACCATTTACCACTGCCCATAGAGAACCGCGTCAAAACCCACCTATTTACGCAACATAAGCGGTGAACCAAACTTGAAGAGCCTCCAGTATCCTCATTCCTTACTCCGTGAAAGTTCTTTCAATACAGGATCTTTTTCATAATGGTATTTGTTATGTGAGTTGTGGTAAGCTCCAAAAAAGTCTTATGGGCTTCATTTAATATTCTATATTAAATCTAACTTATTAGTTATTGATCTAAATGTTGACAGATACTTCAAAATGTGTAATTAATTGTTAAGACAGTGAAGTTGGTCCGCTAACCGGATTTAGCGTTGACAGATAGACAGAAAGATATTATCTTAGCGGATTTAGCAAGTTATACAATGTACTGACTCGATCATATGCATGCCAATAATTCGATAGTAAATTTGCATAATTTATTTTTTTTGCCTCTGACTATGCGGAAGGTGGCAGTGATTTAATTGAAAAACTACTATATACCACAAATTAATTATATTAAAAACTTATTCAATATGAATCAAACTGGCAGGAGAGCTGCGTTCACATTAGTAGTGCGCTAATGCGTTCCCAGCTTTTTAAGGAGTGCTAACATCTCCACGTCGTATCGGTGGAAATCCATCTGAAAGCATCAAATATAAAATTGTGATTATAGAAAACCTATTATTATATTATTATTTATACAATTATAGATCCATTATAAACCGGGAATAAATCCTGATAGAAGTACGGTTGAAGTGAAAGAAGTTTCATAAGATGCACATAAGAAGTTATTTCGTAATATTATCACATAAAATTGAAAGAAAAATAGGTTAATAAAAATGACGCATTGTTTAAAATGGTTTTTATCAGTTTTAATTATTATTATGACCGCATTGAGCTCAAACAATGTAATATAAAAGATTCCCAGGATGTTAAAAGTGAATGTATCTTTTTTCAATCTAATCATTCGGTGGTTAGCCTTGTGCAGATAAAAAAATAAGGAAATAACAACGTAGTAACTTCTTTAATTCATAGTCACTAGTTTTTTCTTGTTATTTTCGGAATGCTCTTAATAAGGAATATCTAATGCCTCGCATACTTCGCATTGGCATCCTTATTGTAAGGAAATGAGTGGAAACACATTGCGACTGCTCGCTATTCTATTTGTTCACCGACTCCAAAAAGGGTATAGCACTTAATTTTGAATTGATAGTTTCACCCGTGGGAGAGCATGCTGAAGCATTTGCGGATGTACTAATTGGACCGGCTCGTCCGAAATTATAGCTTGGGCTCACAGAATACTCAGCGTGAAATGGTAACTGTACTTGAAACGGTACTTCTACTGTGTTGCACTGAGTGAAAGAGGATATTGGAGGACCTTAAAAGTGCCGCTTCAGCGGCATTAAAAGCCGGCAACTCAACAATGCGCGGACTATGGCGCGGTTGTCCATGTGCGGCGGTGTTATCTTAGACCCACCTGGTCCTTTGTCCACTATGTTATAAAAAAAATGATTTCTGTTTAAGATCTTAGAGGAACCATAAAGATTCTGCCAAATATTTTCGTTCATCAAGAAATAAGTCAGGATTCGTATTGCAATCATGTTTGTTTTTGGAAAAGTAAAGATTTCTATAGGTTTTCTAAAATGAACACTTCGGTTATGCCGCCTTCAGATGTATTTCAATCAGTACGATTTGGAGATGAGAGCGAAGCTCTCCATAAAAGGCTCGCAACGCACTCGCGCACTGACGTGTCGGGATACAGAGATGATTCCTTTTTAATTAAAATGTGTATCTGATTCTTTTACCTGCAAAATAGCACAGAACCACAGACGATAGATATAAGATTTATAGATTGTACTACAATATTTTTATTTCGTTGGTAATATATAAATAATATTTATATATTACCATAATTCATATATTACATAATTCCAAAATTAAAAATATTTAAAATCTCACTGACGTATAAGTGACATCTAGGAACCCAGGCTCAAACCATTTTAAAAGTTTCAGTAAATATGAACGAAAAATATTTATTATAAATACTAGTAATAATAATTAAAATGTAATATTTAAAATATTATTTTTAATTGATACATAATTATTTATTATACAATTCCATAAAAATATCATTTAAAATTTCACTTGGCGAATAAACGATTGAATTTTTTTGTAGTTCAGAATTTAACTAAAAGATAGCGCAATTCACAATAAACTACTTTCCACTACTATACTGACAGATAATGTTTAACAAGTTATTGTGACTAATTCTTAGATGGCACTTTGATTACGAATTATTTTTGTGTACATTTAAACCTCAAAAATAATAAGAGTAATGTTATAATTAATGTAATGTTTAAAAATACATATGTGCAATATAAAACTGCACCAAAAGGTTTTTTTAAATTAAAGTGGGCTGTATTTAAATCCCAGAAGTCTCGGACCTCTAGCGAAGATCAGTTCATCAGGAATCTCAGGAAACAAACAAGATGACCATTAATCTTTCGAAACTGGTTTCTCTCTCTCTGCTCTGCTCTGGCTTTTTGCACCTCACGCACGCTTGTGCGGACGAAAGCAACTTGGATGCGTAATAATTAGAGGGGAGTCGAAGCAAAGCATACAGCCGTCTCATCACACACTCATCTCATCTCATCACGTCTCATCATATTTTAACAGAAAATTCTGTGTGACATCATATAACCACTACACATTGATCTAACAACCCAGAAGATAAAAAACAAGACTAGATTCCGAAGCATACTTTATATGTGTAGCATAAACCAGACAGAAAAATTAGGAATTCTAAGTAAAAGTTACCCGTCTACACGTCAAACCTCCACTCGGTGTCGGATGTCGATAAGATCACGATCACCGTCGCTACCGCAATGCTGTTAATTCGTTACAGCCTAAGTCAAGCTGGCGTCTTTCCAAGCCGCATCCTATGTCCAACAAGCTGTAGCTCTTACCCAAATGGGGCTTGCGATATCCTGAAGCTTTATTTATCACCGGCATTCTCAGACGGAACGTCTCTTAATTTATAGTATTCAAATTTACAAGAAAGAGAGGAGATGAAAGCTTTATTTAACAGAATATTACTAGTTTATAAATATAACTATTACAAAGCAGCGTTCACTGTATGTATCTGTTGTATGGGCCACCACAAGTGAGACCACCTTCACATATGGACGACCGCGCTACAATCCGCGCTTTAGTCGTATGTTTTTAGGCCGCTAGAAAGGTAATTTCAAAGGCCGTACATTCTAATTCACTTATCGAAACACAGTGCAAGTTCTATTTCACGCTAGTATTCTGTGTGCCCGTGGTATCACTCGGGACGAGCCAGCCCAATGAGTGCGTCAGAATATGGGAAATAGAATTGGTTAAATGGAAAGAAAAAGGTGGGAAAATAAAAACAAATAAGTTGTAAGTTGTTCGTTGTTGCAAGCCATAGCTATGTTGTCATCTGCATAAACACAGCATAATAAACATATTTATGCAAATGACAAAACAAAGTGAATTTATTTAAATTGACTTACTCATCAAAACAAAGTGAATTGAAAATTATCCTTCGTCTGTCATAATTTCATAAAGCACTACCTCTGACTGCCCTACAAAGAACATTATTGCATTAATTTATTTAGAATTGCTGTCGGTCTATACACATTACTCGTACTTGGGACAAGTACCCATCACGATACAGTAAAAAAATAATAGACAAATAAGAAACCGATATTCCATAGTTCCAATTTACCTTATCATTTTGTTACAAAATCAATCTTTTCGCACATGGGGATGATCATTCCCACACTGTATCATTCAACCAATAACAGTTATATCACAGAATTTTCTATAATTTTCGCACTTGTACTTCGACTAAGCTTTTTTCTAAGTTGAAAAGTTTACTTTTTTAAAGATTTTTTAAAATATCTAGTACGCTACGTATACTACCACTCAAAAGGACAAAGACTTACAGTTATTTCTATGTTGCGTGGAAGTCCATCTTTAAGTACCGAATAATATTCTTAGGATGGCGAAATCTGTGGCGAAATGAGTTCATAATTGGGTTAGCCTCCGTTTTGAAGTCGGGCAAAAAAGCGATTAAGCGAAAAGCCATTGACGTGGTATAATATATCCAATCTCTTAGGAGTTTTTAAAAGCGCAAGATCAAAGCACCGTCGTCTCCGGCTGTTTAACATTGATACACAATTTTCCAACGTTTACCACTAGTGATGGGCCGGTGTGCTTCGCAATTTCTAAAGGAAAACTTAAATATTTTGTATGTTTGTTATAATAATCTACTTCGATAGAAATTTTGCTAAAATTAAATCTTTTATTTTTTTATTCAGTTATAGGATTTTTATTTTATAATAGACAACGTGGTAGCGGGACAACTAATAGTAAAAGATCACAGTTGACAATGAAAAGAAGCAATCCGTGCTTTGATTATGTTGCCGGCTTTTAGCTTGGTGAGTTTTTGCCATCCTCAATCACTCAGCAAGACACAGTGTAATACCAGTGTAATACGCTGGCATACCAACATTACAATACGTTTTATTAAGATCAATCGAAAACCTTAATACATATGTGAAACGCACACATCCCTCGCGAGCGCCGCTTCGACCTTCATATAAAAGAGGCTTCGGTTAATACATAAATAATATATGAAGGCTTTTAAACTTTCCACGCAACGAAAATTGAATTGTTTTCGCAATATTCGGTAACCGCGCGTTAAAAGCGTTGCGGTCCGGGATGTCAGAGCAAGGTGCTGCGACTCGCCGCGGTGGCAGAGGGGGGAAGAGGAGTTGGGGGGAGGATTTCCGTCATTAATTGTGTGGTCTGTTATTTAGCCAAAGACGAAATTGCGTTTTCTGTTGTATTCTATAATATATGACTACGACAAGTGAATGACATGTTTATCACGGCGATCTGTACTTTGTATTGCCTAAATGCAAAAACTTGACGAGACTTAACTAGTCTTGGTCTTGGTATTGCGCTCCCAGTTTTGGTCTTGGTCTTGCAGCAAGTCTTGCAATTATCCATTAGACTATTGCTCTTTACTTTGACTTAGTAGCTGTTATTTTTAAAACAGTCTATAAAAGCAGGTGGGTCTTCTATATAGTCCTATATGGCCACAGTCCGCGCATTGGTTGTGTTGCTGGCTTTTTATGCCACTTAAGCAGCATTTTTAAGGGCCTCCGATATCCTCACTCACTCTGTGAAACAGAAGTACCTTTTCAAATACAACTACCATTTCACACTGAATATTCTATGAGCCCGTGATATCGCTTCGGACGAGCCGTCCTAAATTGTGCGTCAGCATATGCTTCAGCATGGATCTCCCACGGGTATAACTTCATTTGAAGCTAAAATTATGTTTAATTTAATTTAATTATTTGTATTTTTACTAAACTATTCCGGTTCTGTTAATCATTGCCTTTTTAACTAGACGCGTTGAATTTCTAATTAACTTGTAATTACAATGTTAATGTAGACTGTATCTTGCGTAAACAGCTTGGAGGCACCATCTCCGCACAATATGCTTCACACACTGTTAGGATAACGACGTTAGGCCCAACCTAATGTCAAAACCTTACACATACCATAACTATATGTAACACAATTTGCGTCACATACCGAAGGAGAAAAAACAAATGTTAAATGTTGACAAAAATTACTCAATTTGGATATAGGATTTCTACGCGTGTGAAAATTGATAGAAATCAGTTGAATGACGAATTAATTAAAACAAATTATTATAAAAAGCTTTGATGCGATTTACTGTTTGCATTGAAAATTTGAAAAAGCTCCGTAATCGCATTTCCATCCGGTTTCCCGACGTACCGTTGTTTGCATGAAAATTCGCGCATTTAAATTTTTCATCTTTATGCAATCCCGGTCTTCGGTTCGTATATTTACGAGTCTAACAATTTGGAAAGGTATTACATTTCGAAAAAATGTGTATCTAAAAGGTATTATACAGAAATAAACACCGATCTGAAACAGCGCTAAAAAGGAACAAATATGTTTAATTCCGCGGTCTTGTAAGGTCTTGTATCCTGAAGCCACTGTAACACGTGGAGTCATATCAGGTTCGAATTCCAGTAAGAATTTTTTATTCATATATATAAGTTATTCTGTCTTTGGCTCGTGAAATTAAACCAATCAAGATGTAACAAGTCAAATTTTATTAAAAAACACATGTTTGTTCCTTTGTATTTGGTGTTCATCATCATCAGCCCATCTAAGTCCACGGCTGGACATAGGCCTCCCCCAAAGACGCTCACCCGCTGCGATCTTGAGCGATCTGGATCCAGCGGTTGCCCGCGACC
>DWCF01004860.1:0-15422 GCA_018230265.1 Delias oraia | reverse complement strand
AGAGCAAATACATACCCACTAGTGAGATCAAGGAAGCCAGATGAAATTGAATCATTAGAAAATCCCGGCAAATTTTGCTGGAGTCGAGGAGTTATTCTTAGGTATCCGTTTTCAACGCTAACTGTTTGAGTTGCCGGTGGTCTCTGGTAGGAGACAAATGGGTAATCCTGTAAAATAAAATAATATCTAATTAATATCTTATGTGGTAATTAAACTTTTAAAATTGTAGCGGTTTTGAAACTCTTTATAAAAAATAGGTGGCAAACGAGCAGGAGGCACACCTAGGGCAAGAGATCCTCCGCCCATGGACACCCCCAGCACTCACAGATTGCATTTTATATATTTTAAATGTATAGTAGACCACCCATACGGTGGTCAGCTGTTCTTAGAATATGGTGTTCTTTGATAGTAATAGATCGGCGACGCAACCGCGCCACTAACCGCACTGGTTGTGTTGCCGACTTTTATACCGTTTATCGATATAACAAGGTAGTTCCGATATTGTCACTCAGTGAAAGACAGTACTGTGTATACTGGTATTTTGTGATATTATATAGTTTTAAATAAATTTGGTTCATAAAATTCAATCAATTTCGAGAGTCTCGTAGGTTAATCTCTTTATAAGTGTACCATGAAGCGAGAGGTGGCGGGTTCGAATCCCAGTCCGGACAATTATAAATTATAAATAAATTTATAGTTTATTCGGTCTTTGGAAGGGTGTTATAATACTGTTACACCCGTGGGAGAGCGCATATGCGGACGCACTAAATGGGCAAGCTCATCCGAAGTGATACCACGGGCTCACAGAATACTCAGCGTGAAACGATACTTGTATTGTGTTTCGCTGAGTGAGTGAGGATATCTGAGGCCTTTAAAAATGGCGTAAAAACTCAGCAACACAACTAATGCGCGGATTGTGCGCGGTTGTTCATAGGCGGCTGTGTTCTCTTACCATATAGGAGACCCACCTGCCCCGTTGTCCGCTATACTATAAAAAAAATACTCACTGGCTGATCCGGGATATACTGCTCAATAATCCATTGATTCAGTTGCTTCTCAAAATTGTCCTCGAAGATAATTTGTCCGGCACATACTTTGCTACCACCAACCTCTGTCACAGTTTGTTTACAATCTGATGAAGGCTTTGTAGGAGAGGATGAATCGACTAGTTCTGAAATATATCAATTTATGACTCAGAAATTACATCCGTGTCATTTTCGTTTCTGTCATCGTAAAACCCAGCGTTTTGCTGGATATATTTTTAATAATATGAAATGAAATATTTTTATTCAACACATAAATGCAGCTCATTGAACGTCAAAATCAGTCTACCACCGATCAGTCACCACTCTAAGCCCACTGAGAAAAATTGGCGAAATAATCTCACTGGATCTGAAGCTAAAATATTATTTTAGCTTCAGTGAGATACTTAAATTATAACAAAAATTACCTCTGAGAATGCCTGGCACAACCTTATTCCCAAGGCGTGACATAATTTAAAAAATCATTAAGACTATTAACACTTTAACAGATTTCTTAAAGTTATTTACATAAATAATGTTATGCATTTTTTGTGAAAAGAGTCCAAGACCATCTAGGATGAGCGATTCTTTGCCGATGGGCATCCACAGCACTTATAGAGCAACGGGTGCGTTGTCGGCATTCTAGGGACAGGTACGGTTGATTTTCCTAAACTGTATTACAACATTACGTCACAAAAGAAAACAGTATCGCTTCAAACATAGGAGAATATCGGAGGCCCTTAAAAGTGTCGCTTAAGCGGCGTAAAAAGCCCGCACCACAACCCATTCGCGGAATCTGGCGCAGTTGTTCATGGGCGGTGGTGTTCCTTACCATATAGGAGAAGCACCTGCTCCATTGTCCGCTAAAATAATAAATAAATCCGTGAATAAAAAATAAAAAGAGGAGTAATTTTTTTAGAATGCTTGCATTTTTTTAATACATATTTTTTGTACCTACTTTTTTATTCTATATCGGTCTAATCAGGGTACCTGATGGGAAAAAGATCTCTGCTTTGTCCAGCGTTTAACTTAAACTATAAGTCTTTTACCTGTATTCTTTTACCTGTATCCGGGTAATATAATCATTTTCCGGATACGTACAATAGTGCAATTGCAAAAGATTCCATACCTTTAACAGTGAACGAGAGGTTGTCTTTAACATAACCCTTTCTGTCTCGTGTAACGAAAACATAGTAATTAATGACGTCACCAGACTTCAGCGATAAATTAGAGTCCTCAAAGAGCCACAATCCATTCTTTGGTTTTATGACCTCACCAGAAATTTGACCCACATCATTGGATCCTATGTTCCGGTTTATATTCCCTTGAAACACGAACTGGTTGATTTTTCTATCGGGATCTGAAAAATATGAATTATGAGAATAACGTATACAGACAGTATTTTATTGTGACCTTAACTTATAGTTATATGACCGCTTTTGTACCATAAAAGGCACAATTCCAAATAAAGATATTTTTTATGTGTGGGAGAGCCATGCTGGAGTATATGCTGACGCACTAATTGGGCCGGATCGTCCGAAGTGATACCACGGGCTCACAGAATACTCAGCGTGAAACTGTACTTGTAATGTGTTTCGTAGTAAGAGTATGTATATCGGAGGCCCTTAAAAGTGCCGCTTAAGTGGCGTAAAAAGCCGGCAGTACAATCATTGCGCGGACTGTGGCGCAATTGTCCATGGGCGGCGGTGTGCTCTTACCATAGGAGACCCACCTGTTCTATTGTCCGCTATAGTATAAAAAAATCTTACTTTGTAAAATTTGTAATCGTATTAGGTTCAGGGACATTAATAAAAATAATATTACTTACCTGCTATTGACACACGGACTCCCTTGGGTCTCAAGGCCTGTATTGTCACATCTGGTATGTCCTGCGATTGCGTACACACTATTAAGAATAGAACAGCAACACAACCGACCGGTTTGAGGTACATTTTAATACTCAGGGTCATGAGTTCATCACACAGTGATGATTAAGAGACGTGAATATCCTTGTCGGTAATTCCCTGTGAAAAATTATGAGAAACATGACCAAATCTAATTGATTTTTGAGAGCCTCGTAGCTAAGTGGTTTAATAGGTCTATCATGAAGCGAGAGGTATCGGGTTCGAATCTCGGTCCGGACAATTATAATTTAATTTATATTTTGTTCAGTCTCTGGAAAGGCTTGACAGTGGCCGGGCGCCTTAAAAGTGCCGCTTAAGCGTTGTAAAAAGCTGGCAACACAACCAATATGCGGACTGCGGCACGGTTGTTCATTGGGAACGGTGTTTTCTTACCATATAGGAGATCCAACTACGTTGTCCGCTATAGAATAATAAAAAAAGTATCAAAAGCCAGCAACGCAACCAAAACGTGAATCAAGCAAAACCGCCTGCTCCGTTCTCCGTTTTATTAATAATATAAATTTTAATATCATAAGCTCTGTTATGTTGCCTTGAGATATTTGTTACTGCGATGAACTCAGTTCAGGTTATCAGATGCTTCTCGCTAAAATGACACGCGTTTTATTGCAATGTCTGCTTATAATATCAGTGAATTGTGAATTACCGGAGATAAATGGATTGAAACTGTCTCTCTTAGAACCTGTTGGCGTATTTCTAGAATGGGATACGGTGGATTATGAGTATTTGAAAATCGTGAAAGGATACGAGGTAAACAAAACATATTATGTTTATCAGTAATTGAACAATCTAACAGGATCTAAACAGATATTTTTACATTAAGGAAAAACTACTAAATATATATATATATATTAATATAAGTATGACAGTAATATGAATTTATAAGTGTGACAGCGCCTTGGTGTATCGAGAGAGTCAAGAAACTTCAAAAGTGACAGGGACATCTAGAAATTTCTTGACTCTGGCACAATGCCTGTGACTGTGGCGATATTATTATAAATGATTTATTATTCAATTTATAAATGAGGCCTATGTCCAGAAGTGGATTTAGATGGGCTGATGATGATATATATATATATATATATATATAATATCTATATATTAATTCTATAGCGTACAACGGAGCAGCTAGGTTTCCTATATGGTAAGCGAACACCACCGCCCTTGAACTTCCGCGCCACAGTCACAGGCATTGTGCCAGAGTGAAGAAATTTCTAGATGTCCCTGTCACTTTTGAAGTTTCTTGACTCTCTCGATACACCAAGGCGCTGTCATACTTTTACTTAAGAAATACTTTCTTTTACGAATAAATATTTGTTTTTAATTATAGATAAATGTATGGCTTATTGAAGAATCAACAACTAGAAACTTTAAACTGCTGAATGGAGAACAATACCCAGGTTTACAGAGGAATGATATTGCACTCGAGGTTAGAGTCAAAACTCATAGAGTCTGCAGCTTGAGGTGTCTTTATGACTATCTATTATTATTTTTAAGCCGTGGGAGAGCGATGCTGAAGCATATGCTGCCGCACTAATTAGGCCGGCTCGTCCGAACTGATACCACGGGCTCACAGAATACTCAGCGTGAAACGGTGCTTGTGCTGTTTCGCTGAGAGCGTTAGTTAAATTGTTTAAACGGAGTAAAAAATTGACAACACATCTAAATAGCGGATCATTGCAAGGTAGTCCATAGACTACCTTCACCGTCCACGGACGGTGGTCCTTTAGCAGTAGGGGCTTACCTATTGTACGTTTTTTATAGTATAGTGGACAATGGAGCAGCTGGGTCTCCTATATGGTAAAAGAGCACCGTCGCCCATGGACAACCGCGCCACAGTCCGCGCATGATTGTGTTGCCGGTATTAACGCTGGTTTAAGCGGCACTTTTAAGGGCCTCCGATATCCTCACTCACTCTGCCAGTACACACACAGTACAAGTACCTTTTCACGCTGAGTATTCTGTGAGCCCCTGGTATCACTTTGAACGAAACTGCCCAAATAATGCGTCAGCATATGCTTCAGCATGGCTTTCCTACAGATGCAAATTGTTGTATAATAAAAAGCACATTACCTGTTTCAGCCATTCAGTACAGATCATACACCGAAGGAAAATGTTAACAAAATAATAAATTCCAACGTATACCACAACCAGGCACGTATTTATAATGTAACATTTGAGAAATTATATGAAATACGAGTAAATACCTACAACCTTGTAGAAAAAGGACCGATGACACACCCGATACGGGTGAAAATTGTGAAATCGGAGAGAGATTATGATAAATCAGAAAAAGTTGTTAAGCCTAAACCAGTTTATACAGTGTTTAGTATGAGACATATGGATTCGTGTGGGGTATCAATAATAAGTAATACACCAAGTGGAGATCAGTTTGTTCATAGGTCTTATATATAATAAAATATAAAAATGAATCTCTGAATGTCTTTCTAAACGCAAAATTCGAACAGCTGAACCGATTTCACTAATTATCATATTCCTCAAAGTACGGGGATACTTTTTACGCAGAGAAACATTTAAAAAATTGTCTGAATACGTCTAAAAACAACAGATTTCTATACGGCCATATAAAAGTGCTTAAAAGTTTATCATACGAAGCTTTAGTTATATTAAATAGATTCCGGAAGACAAAATATTTCGCTTTAGAATTTGGAAAATATTATATTATTCAACAAATGTATTTATCTAATTTGTAACCCTAAATTTTTATTTATTAATTTATATGAAAATACATTGTTTGCTAAGATCATCTTGTTTGTAATAAATGTTTTATAATATAGGTTTTTTATTTATCATTTAGTTAGTTTTGAGAGTCTCGTAGTTCAATGAGTTTAAAATGTACCATGAAGCGACAGGTATCGGGTTCGAATTCCGATCCGGACAATTATAATGATAATAATGTAACTGCTATTCAAACGGATTCAGCAAAATTTTGAAAGTGGTCTATGTAACAAAAGACCTCGGGAACGACTGATTTAGACTGTTCTTAACGTCAAATATATTTGCATCGAATACAGGTTTTTATAGAAGTGTGGGTTTTATTAAGTTTTTTACGTGATTTTTAAAGCGTTGTACCTGTATAACAAAGTGATCAAAGATTTGTCGAAGTTTATTTAAGGGTTTTTAACTCTAATGACTTATATATAAAATTATTGTAAATTGAAATATAGTGAAAATATATTCATATACGTAATTTTCAATGAAAATATTTTTTAAATAAAAACGATTAGGAAGCTCACATAGGATAAATGAATTATCGCCCATAAATACTGGCTTCAGCTGAGCCGCGTGTGCGTCGCCGACCTTACGCGTACGATATTTTTTGAAGGTCCCCCAGGCAAATTGGTTTGGAAAGACCTCTACAATAAACTGGTTCCACAGAAATGTGTAATGTAAAAGTACGTTCACATATAATTCAACATGGCTCTCCCACGGGTCATCATCATCAATTCAGCCGTCGGACGTCCACTTCTAAAACAAAGGTCTCCTCTTTGGACCGCCATGCATACCTGTCTAAAGCGAACAGCATCCAGCGTCTTCCACCGACAGTTATAAGATATATTTACTTTCTTTTATCTAAAAATTGTGATTTTTAAAATTATTTATGACTGAGCCTTCATCTTGTTTAACACGGAATGGGGATAAAATTCCGTATTAATATTTAATGACAATAACTTGCGGTCAGTGGTTAATAAACGTATTAATAAGAGATGTGTGTGTTTTGTTTGTTGTTTATGATAAATATAGGCTTGAGCCAAGTGATAGAAATGCCCTCGCATGTTAGAGTGTCGTTGTACGAGCCTGAAGGATTATTTGTACAGTGGCGTATCGTTCCAGATTTCCAAAGGAATCCGATTCTTGGATATAAGGTTAGCTTACACGTTATACAATTCAAACATATCTATTCAAAGGAGACAAAGAAAATTTATATATTTTTAAAAGTACAAAAAGTTATTGCAAAGAAATATTTTTTCAGATAAGATTATGGAAAATCGACGAAACACATCACGTCTCATTCACTCACTTGAACAATGAACGTTTGTCTGTTGTTTCAGATGAACGAATGATTGAGGTATAATGTCATTTACTGTTAAAATTTGAATATACAGGATAAGTTTCTTATTATAAGAAGTGGCAGGCGGGTCTTTTCTGTACCGTCGTACATGTACAACTGCGCCACAACCCTCGCTTTGGTTGTGTTGTCGGTTTTTCAAGACACTTGAGCCGATATTTGCAGTCACAGCGAAAAACAGTACAATTTCTGTTTCACGCTAGTAAAATTACTGCCTCAGTATGGCCTTCCGATACTCAATAAAATCTATATTTATAAATTGATATAAACATAAAATCAATGTTTATAAATAAAAATCAAAAAAATTGTCTATTTTTAAATAATCTTTTTGACGGTGATAAATATAAAATCAGCTTATACCATACAAAGATACAGTTACAGATACATTTAAGACAGATACAGTTAAATAATACATGCATTAATTGGACCGGCTCGTTCGAAGTGATACCACGGGTTCACAGAATACTCAGCGTGAAGCGGTACTTGTACTGTGTTTCGCAGCGTGAGTGAGGATATCGGAGACCCTTACAAAATGCCATTTAAGTGGCGCAAAAAGCGGCAACATAACCAATGCGCGGGCTGTGGCGCAATTGTCCATGGGCTGCGGTGTTCTCTTACCATATAGGAGACCCACCTGATCCGTTATTCGCTATATTATAAAACATAGCTTGAATGACAATATATTAAAATTTTCAGCCATACAATATTGAAATTCATAAGAATCCACCACAAGAATATATAGTGCCACAAGAAGACATCAAAAATGATTTAAGTATTAAAATAAAAGATGGCATTAGCTACAATACAGTGTACGATGTACGAGTTTTAGCATATCGAAAAGATAAAGACGGTCCGATGTCAGAGCCTATTAGAGTGAAGATAATTAAAGGAGAAGGTTACTTAGTCCTTGCTCAGAGGACAACGCTAAACAGTTGTATGGTGACAGTCTCCAGTGATGGAATTCCTGAGAATGGCGAAAGCTATTACAATATAGAAACAGTAAATTTGTAATATTTTAATAAAAAACAACAATAAATAATTTTTTTATTGCCCTAGCAATATACTTCTATAAGAAATTATAGAACGTGGAACGTAGAACTCAGTATGAAACGGTATTTGTACTATGTTTCGCGGTATGAGTGAGGATATCGGAGGTCCTTAAAAGTGGCGTTTTAGCGGCGTAAAAAGCCGGCAACACAACCAATGTGCGGACTGTAGCGCTGTTGTTTATGGGCGGCGGTGTTCTCTTACCATATAGGAGACCCCCCTCCCCCTTTGTCCGCTATATAAAAAAATAACAACTAAATATTATATTTTTACAGTCTCTAACAATACTTTGTATTGTCTGATTTAATAATGCATTATTTAAAAAAATGGTAAATGATAATAGCCATCCGTGTACAGTTGTTGTGTTGCTGGGTTTTTAAGGAACTTATACAGTAAATATAGTGAAAATTAGTAATTTATCATGTTGGTATTCTGTGGGCCCGTTGTACCACTCCGAATATAAATGATTCAGCGTAGCTATCCCACGAGAAAGATATATGGTATTAAAACACTCGCCCACAGGCTTACTTAGAATAACCCGTGCTCCACCTATAGACACTCCAGCCCTTGCGGAGCCACGGATGCTTTATAGCTTTTCAGGGAAAGAATTATTTTTTGAAGGTCCCCAAGTTATATTGGTTTGGAAATATCTCTGCAGACAGCTGATTCCACAGAGTGACGGTGTGCGTCATAAAATGCCTAAAAAATTATCATTTGAGGACTTCACTGAATTTATTTAAACAATATCTCATCAAAAATGTAATTTAAAAATATTTACAAACTGGAATTCCTCAATGCCGATTATCGTTACAATTATTTCGCTATATTTGCGGTCACAGGAAGTCTAATGACATTTATCGCGACGACGTAAACAAGGCAACATGAAACAAGTTCTAGTTTTCATACTTTGTGTTGATTTCGTTATAGAAAAAGAGATACCAAAGATTTTGAGTGTGATCACATTACCAGATGGTCTACTTGTAGAATGGGCTTGGAAAGGTGACGTTGATTTCATAGATGGCTTCAAAGTGAGTAGTTTTTTGTGGTATAGCGGACAATGAAGCAGGTGAATCTCCTATGTGGTAAGAGAACAGCCGTGCCACAGTCCGCGCTTTGGTTGTGTTGCCGACTTTTTACGCCGCTTAAGTGGCATTTTAAGGCCCTTCGATATCCTCACTCACTCAGCGAAACCGGTGAATTACCGTTTCAAGTATAACTATCATTTCACGCTGAGTATTATGTGAGCCCATGGTATTACTTCGTTCGAACCGGCCCAATTATTGCGTTAGCATATGCTTCAGCATGGCATGCAGCTTGGAGTTTTTAAAGCCGGTAACACAACTAATCCGCGAAATGTGCGCGGTTGTTCATGGGCGGCGGTGTTCTCTTACCATAAAGGAGACCCACCTGCTCCGTTGTCCTCTATAGAATAAAAAAAATAGTAAGTAGGTAATCCTATTTTTATTCTATTCAGATAAAGATATGGGAAGTTGAGAGCCAAGAGCAAGGATACTTCCATCTTGTTAATGGCGACCAAATTCCTGGATTATCCTTAAATCATAACGCTTTAGAGGTGAGTTTACTAATTTAATACCATAAAAGTACCATACAAATGGTACCATATTTTTTTATAGTATAGCGGACAATGGAGCAGGTGGCTCTCCTATATTGTAAGAGAACACCGCCACCGGTGAACAACCGCACCACAGTTCCCGCATTGGTTGAGTTGCCAGCTTTTTACGCCACTTTAGCGTCATTTTTAAGGATCTGCGATATCCTCACTCACTCAGCGAAACACAAAACAAGTATTATCTCACGTTGAGTATTCTGTGAGCCTGTGGTATCACTTCGGACGAGCCGGCCTGTTTAGTACGTCCGCATATGCTTCAGGATGGCTCTCCCACGGGTGAATGAATCTATTGAAATACCATATTCAAATAAATCTATTTATATCTGGTAGGTGATATAGTTAGTAAAAGATAATCCCTAGAAAAGCAATTTCTGTACATTTCCCTTAGTTCTTTATACATCATCGAAATCAAATATTTTTTTGTTTTCATCCGAAATCAATTTCCGGATATTTTCCGAAATTGATTTATTCCGAAATTCCGTCAGTTGTTATTAAAAATGTTATTAACAAAGTTTAGGTTGTATAAAAAAGGTTAAATTCTCGGCAAACTTTCTTTAGATATAATCATAGCACTAAGGTAGATTGAAAATTTAGGGTTGTATGTAATTTTATTAGTCAATCATAAAAAAAACTAAAAAATAAGATTGAAAAGGCCCACTTTTGGCCACAATTTTGTATTTGGACGATTTTAGTTCTACCAGATTTCAAACAAAATTTCAAAAATCGATCAAATCGTTTCGATGGAGTTCGGCAACAGACATCAAGATATAAAATTTCATGTAAACGATATTTTTACAGCCATTTGATCGAGAGAAAATACCTAAAAGCACTCCGAGAACCATTGTTATATCAAACTTAGAAGTGAGAGATATGAAAATAGATGATATTAAATACAATAAACTGTATGAAATACGAGTACTGACATTTGTACATGATGAAGATGGACCTCTATCCGGACCTTCGAGGATGAGACTCATAAAAACAGATGATGCAACCAACGTAGTAGCTGCACAGAGAAATAACGAAAGCTGTGTTGCTACAGTAGCAACACAAATATCAATTTATGGAGAATCATACTACCACTTAAGAAATATTTATTTTTGATTATCATTAAAGAATGATTCTTATTTTTATTGTATAGCGGAACTGGTGGGTCTTCTCTATGGGAAGTGATAGTCGCCAGTCATGGACTGCTACGCAACAAACCGTGCTTTGGTTGAGTTGTCGGTTTTTTACCTCGCTTGAGCGATATAATTTCATGAGCCTTCCTAATTATCACTCATTGAACGAAACACAGTAGTGTCAGCTTACCACTTCGAACGAGTCAGCTCAATTAGTCAGCAGATATATTTATATGGCTCTCCTACCGTAAGACAGTGTTGAGACATTCTCCCGGCCACTGTCAAACCCCTCAAAATAACTATTATATAATATAAATTAAATATATTTTTTATGCACATCGAGTTTCGAACCCGATAGCTCTGACATTACCTTATAAAGTCCTCGGCTACTATGCCCTTACAAATCTGAAAAAGGTTCATTATTCATGTGTTTTATGTAATCCCTATTATTTAAATTCATCATTTTTTAATAATATCACCAGTAAGGATACAATTTAAACAAAAATTTAAAATTAAATTGTCTATTTATGCAATTGTTTGCATTGAAACAATATTTTTTTGTCAACGTTCCGTGGGAGAGCCATGCTGAGGCACTCATTGGGTCGGCTTATCCGAATTGATACCACGTGCTCACAGATTTCACTCAACGTGAAATGGTGATTGAACTTGAAACGATACTATGTTTCGCTGAGTGAGGATATCGGAGGCCCTTAAAAATGCCACTTAATCGACGTAAAAAGCCAGCAACACAACCAATGCGTGGACTATAGCGCGGTTGTCTATGGACGGGGGTCACTGAACATAAAAAGACTCGCCTGCTCCGTTCTCCGCTATAACATAAAAAAAAATCAATTTTGGCTTGAATGAATCTTTTATGATCGTACCATCGATTCAGAAGGAAATTAGCAAAGAAATCGCCAAGAAAGTCTGCTATGTTTATAAAAATTAAAATGTGTTACTATTGAGCCTTATGTCTTGTATTATACAATGACTATTAGGATGAGGTGCGGTTGCAGGAGTTTGATTCCAGACGTCTTCGTCTTAAATGTAATCAGTTCTGCTATAGTATGCATCAGGAGAGGCCTATGTCCAACAGTGGACGTCATACGGCTGAAATGATGAATAATGATGATGATGCTTCAGTAATAATACGGGACATTAGGTTATTATACTAATAAAACTAAACAGAGTACCAAAGACAGTTTTATTTGATTTATTTATATTTTTTATTTGATTGTAATGTTCTAAAGTGCAACAACTTTCACATAGTCGACAACTAAGTCAGGATCACTCCAAGTGGGATACCAGTTCTCTTTATCTTGCCAAAATGAAAAGCTTGCCTTTCTACCGCGATTCCTCCATGGTTTAGGTATTTTTTCACCCGTTGATAGACCATCGGTGAACTCAACAATACCACCAACAGCCACGCCCAATGTTATATAGAACTAATATGAAATGTTAAGTAATTAAAAAAGCTGTATACTAATAAGAAAACTTATAAATAACACAGACTTTAAAACACAGTAATAAGAGCTATGCATATTTAGCACAGCGGTTCGCTACCTATTTCAGCAACGGACCCCTAGGGATTTAAGGACAATTATCACGAACCCCTAGGAATTCAAGGACAATTATTACGGGCCCTCTAATAAAATAAACAAAAAAGTCATGTATGGTGCAGAGATAACACCGCGGAACCCAAGCATATTCTCGTGGACCCCTGGCTAGGAATTACTGATCTAGAGATATATAGAAATCAATAAAACATTTACATGATCATCAAAGGGTGCCATGATACCGCCATTGTTGAGTAACTCGAACCAGTCACCCCGGCAAGATGCAGGCAGCCAAGATCTGAGACCAGTCGCTCCAGGCGTATACCGACCCCATTCCTCACCATCCACCTTTAAAACGATTTCCTCTGAAATATATATATATATAAATATATATAATATAACTCAATATTTAGCTACATAGTGGGTGTCACTGGAGGAGATCTTTAGCTATTCTGGAATTCTCGTTTGAAAGACAGGAATATACTTTTAAAAGTAGGTACTACTCTTCCACAATTGAGACAGTAATAGGATCGGCCAGCCACGGGGCTCAAAGTAAATATTTGAAGTACAAAATTGCCGCATTTATACTTTGAATTAAAAACAGTTAATATATCTTCGAATAGGTTAGCACAGATACCTGGAGTCCATGTCAGAGCATATTCATGGAATTCGTCACCCCAAAATCGATCACCGGTAATTTTGCTGTGATAAAATTCGAGTGCGCTGCGACATCTTGAATTAAGTATAGGTCCACCAATGAGCCACTGAAAAATGAATTTTCCTTAAAATAAGGAGGTTTGATATGACGTAAATTTTTATGGTCTAGGGTAATGGTGCAGGCAGGTCTCCTATATGGTAAAAGATCATCGCCACCGATGGACAGCCGCATCACAATCCGCGCGACATAATTGACAAGTACCCACCAGGGCATATCTTATTTATCAAACTGTCGAATATTTGTTACATAACTTCACGGAAAAAACTCAACCGACTTTTATAAAATGTATTTGTATCATATAAAGGTATATAGGTAGGTAGGTCTTTTATTTCTTATATCCTTAAATTGTCCAACATTGTTTTTGTATTTTTATGAATCAGCATACAAAATCACATATCATCCTAATTTTTCCGCCCCCAAGATCTACCCCACCTTGTTCTACGATCAACTCCAATTTTAAATCACAATATTAGTATTAATTACCGTATATAGCGAAACAACATTTGATAGATTCAGCTATTTTTTTATATATATTTAATTTAAGATTGAAATTTTTGTATGGGTACATTTAAATAAATAAAAATATATTTTTAATTATAAAAATAAAATAATGTATTAACATTATTACTGTATCGTTCATTGTCAACGTCAATATTTCCTCTTGCCATGGCCACCTTGAGCACACCAGATGCATAGTTCAACGTGCCATACTTCTTTGACAACGGTTCTAATAGGATCTCTGAAATAACAATTTCATGCTAACCCATGGGAAAGCCATGCTGAAGCACATACTGACGCACTAATTGAGCCGGCTCGTCAGAAGTGATACCACGGTCTCACAGAATACTCAGCGTGAAACGGTACTTGTATAATTTCGCAGAGTTAGTGAGGATATCGGAAGCCCTTAAAGGTGCCTCTACGGCGTATGGCGTAAAAAAGCCGTCAACACAACCAATGAATTTTCATGAAAATTAAAGTATTATTAAAATATACTATCAGAAATTCTGGTCCATAGAAGAGAAATCTAATTATATTTTTGTTGTATAACAGACAATGGAGCTCTGTAGTAAGAGATAATCGCCGCCTAACAACCACGCGAAATTGGCCGCTTTGGATGTGTTGCCGGCTTCTTACTCTCCTTATGCGGTATAACTTCAAGAGCTTCTATCTACACTTACTCAATGAAACACAGAATAAGTATTGTTTCACGCTGGTAATTTATGAAAGCGTAGTATCTGTCCACTTAGGACAAACTTTTTTTATTATTCTACAGAGAACAACGGAGCAGGTGGGTCTCCTAAATGTTAAAAGAGCACCGCCGCCCATGAACAACCGCGCCACAGGCCGTGCATTGGTTAGGTTGCCAGCTTTTTACGCCACTTCAACTTGCCCATTTAGCATCAACATATGCTTAGACATGGCTGATCCACGGGTAAAACAGTTTTAAGTCAGTGTCAAGACAATGTTAAGCCCTTTCAAGATCGAATAAATAACTAATTATATTCAGATCGGGGTTCAAACCCGGAACCCATGTTTTGACTGTAAATTACAAGAGACTCTTGGCTTTCTTCTTCATCATCATCATCATCATTTCAACCATAAGACGTCCACTGCTGGACATAGGCCTCCCCCTTGAACTTAGAGTGGAGACCACGGACCGGCAAACGCAGCGTGGGACGTCCACCCACAAGGTAAACAGACGACCTTATAAAGGTCGCCGGAAGCCGCTGGATGTAGGTCGCCTCCGACAAGTATTCATGTAAATTCAAGGGGAAGGCCTATGTCCAGCTTTCTTCTTAGTAAGTTTTATATATTTTGTGATACAATATTGAAATTATAATATTTCAAATGAAACGGCACGAAATTTTCAGCCTATCTATTATATGATATTGGCAATATTTTTGCAGTCTTTTAAATTAAAAAAATATGCTATGTATAAATAAGGAAATGGTAAAATAGTATTCAAGTACCGGGATATAGCCAGTCTCCTTGTGGAAGTTTGGCTCGCACATATATCGTTCCGTATGTAAATGCGAATCGGGCACTGCTGACCCGCCCACTTACTATTGGAGGGACTATATCAACTCCAATTGATGACATGGAGCACGTACGCAGCTCTGTGCATCTGAAAATTAATGATATTATAAAAAAAATATACATATAAAAATTTAACTATACCTTCATAAGCTATATTCATAAGCTGTACTTAAGACAAAATCTAATTTTAGGGAGGTTTATAAATATTATTATTATTTTCTATGGACAATCTTATTTTATTGACTTTTGAAGTAACATTAGGTGTTAGTTTCTTTAAAC
>DWCF01004859.1:0-15423 GCA_018230265.1 Delias oraia | reverse complement strand
GCGAGACTCCGAGCATTGCCCTCTCCATAGCTCGCTGAGTGACTCTGAGCTTCTCCATTAGACCCATCGTAAGCGACATACAACCCTTCCACATATAACTACATTATTAAAACATTACAAGACCACTATAAATGACTATTAATAGTGGTATTAATTGTCATATATACATAAAAATTATTAATGAATAATCTGGCTTTATACAGTTTTAAACTAAATTAACTTAGGAGAAAATAAAATAAAATTTGTTTCATTAGAAAAATTATAATATTAGACCAGGTACGCTAACCTGTTTAAACTCCGTATATCCAAGTGCAAAACCTGCTAACTCAACATCATTTAACGCCTCAACTTCTGGATATTGCTTGACTAAATTTTTCCATTTCTTTTTAATATTCGAACGCATTTTACTATAATTATCTCTTTCATGCTCTAATATAAGCATAGCGTCTTTTTCTCGCATTGAAAGCTCAACATATGTCTCCCCAAGATTTTCTGCTACTTGTTGGTATAGAATATTTAGTAATTTGGGATTTTGGAAGACATCTGAGCATATTTTATATGATTTTCGCATGATTTGTTTTAGATTTAAACTGAAACAAAGGAGAAAATTATAAGAACTATAAACACATATGTATGACGGGGCGGGTGCACCAAAACACTTCTGGTTTTGGATGGGTATGACGTCAGCATAGCTGACATCACGGTTATAGTTTCCTAGATGGAAAAATAGATAATAGATGACTCCTAGATGGTTTCCTTATTCATCATTGAACGAAAACACCACTGTTCTTCCATCTTTGTTTATTTGGTAAAGCGTAACAACTTCTCAATGAGGTCTTTCATTTATAGCGGGTAAAGCTAGACTGCCTTCTGCTTCATCATTTAAAGAAAACACCATAGTTCTCCCATCTTTGTTTATTTGGTACAGCGTTACAACTTCCCAATGAGGTCTTTTACTATTAGCGGCTTCAACTAGACTGTTTTTGAGCAGATATGTAATTTAATTTTATATTATGTGTATGTACTTTCTATTTGTTCTTTTATTGTTTGAGTCATTAAATTAAAATTAGGGTTATCTTATTATAAATTAAACATGACTTTACGTCGCTACGTTTTAATGTAAAATAAATATCATAAATTTATTAAATAATGTCAAAAGAAATATTGCTTATTTTTCAATTATAGTACAATTTTATGTTCTAACTAGTTTAAATGCAGACTTGGAGCTAATGCAAAATTACTTACCTAGTTGATGGAAACACTCCATCAGCTAAACAGATACTGATCATTCTAGCATGATCTGCCAATCGCCTATAATACTGATCTAATACTGCATTTTCATGATAACTACCAGAATATGGCGCAACTTTACTGTTCTGAAAAAATCAAGTTTGCCATTATATCCATGGAAAATTAGTAATAAACTGAAATATATATTTTTGAAAGTTTTTACTTTTTCAATAGCAGTAATGATTGGTTGGAACAAATCTGTGTCATAGTTCGACGGCACATCCTGTAGTAAAGCTGACATCCTTTCCAGTCCCATTCCTGTATCAACATGATGACGTCGAAGACCACTAACTTTCCCATCAGATCCTCTGGAAAATTGAGGCATTTCAATTACCTTAAATCAATTTCAATTCTTAATCTATATTTTAATTTTAATAATATTCCATATAATACTTGTTCTACAGTAGTGATCAACTAAAGCTTGGAAAAAGATGTAGCAATTTTTGTGGGAAACAAATGTGATTGAAATTATGTATTGGGGTGGTAGCAGATAGTGTGTTGTTAGATAAACTATATATAGAACCATATGAAAACAGCAGTAATGTAGATAAAACTAACCTATTACAATGGATAAATACTATATTCCAAATCTCAGTGAGTCTGCCATCAGGATGTATGTAGTGTATTTCAGTACAAGGTCCACAAGGACCACTTATTCCCATCTCCCAGAAGTTATCTTTTGCACCACAATCTTTGATATGACTGTCAGGCACTCTGAAATGTAATTATACACCACTGAAAGCAAGTAAAACTAAGTTACCTTGCAGTACATAACAACCAATTCTTAAAGAACATAATTTTTTTTTTTAATTATTTTAATTAAAATAATTATAAAATTCAATAAAAAAGCTTCATTTGACTCCTCTGTGTCCTAATTCATACTTTTATTACAAAATACATATTACTTTTTACTGAAGTGAAAAATACTAGGTTAATATTATTTTAAAGCCATCATATTTTAAAGTAAACAGATACATAGTTGGTATTTAAAGTAATGTGTATAATAATAACTCACCCAATTGCCCTCCATATATCTCTACATTCTCTGTCCTCTGCCAATCCAATGACAACATCACCACCAAAGTATGTAACAAGAAGATTTTCTGATTTTAATCTATATGGTCCCAGTAGAAGATCCCAGGCCATTTCACATGCTTGTTTCTAAAACCATTTTATAATAAATACCAACCATTTGATACATACAGATTTAATTATTATATTTTTAATACAGACTTAAGATTATTGATTGGTATTTTAGATTTAAGTATAAAAAAAAATAAAAAATTATACCACCTTATAATAATCACCAAAAGACCAATTGCCAAGCATCTCAAAGAAAGTATGATGGATTCCATCTAATCCAACTAGGTCTAAATCATTATGTTTTCCACCAACTCTCACACATTTTTGTGAATTTACTGCTCGGGCACATGGAGGATCAAGTGTTCCCAGAAAAACTCCTTTAAACTAAAATATGTGTAATATCAAATATTTTATAAGTATATAAAGTATTTGGAATATTTTTGAATTTTACATAAAATAATTGGATGACTGTAGAGTACCTGGTTCATGCCAGCATTCACAAAGGGTACAGTTGGATCACATAGTGGTATAACTGAACTGGATTTAATAAGTTTATGATCATGTCCTTGAACAAAATAATCTATAAATGTTCGTCTTATGTAAGCACTGGAGGACTTTGATCGTAAATAATAGGACTTTCGCGTAATACCACTTTTAAAACTTTCGACCGGTATTCGAAACATTCTGGAGGTTTTCCTTATTTATGCCAAATTCTTCTTGAAGTTATTGTTATTTACTTCAAATGACGCTATACATAGTTTTACTCTTTTTAATCACACGTTTATTAAATATATTGATGAATTTTTCAAATTGAAAAACAAAGTTAGAATAAATCAAAAAATTTGAAATATCAAGACGTAATAAATTGTCAAACACATACAATTAAACCATCTCACTGTCAGTGGCTTTTAAATGCTCTCAGTTTTGACATTCAGTGTCATTTTATGCCGAATAAATCGAAAAATATTATTACAAAATTAAAAAAGGCCGATTGTTATATTTGTAATAAAATGAATATTTCAAAAATTAATACGAACTCAAGCCTAAGCAATCCACGTGTATACTAACAAGTGGCTATAAATGTTTCATAATTGCTTTCTTCGAGTATTGTTACAGTTATATTTTTCTTATTTTGTGGTGTTTTAATAAGGACACGTCAACCTATCGAAAGACTGTGAAGATATGGAAGTTCTAACAATATATGTTTTATTTTTCTGCGTAATGCTAGGCACTACTGAGTTGGTAGGTCCCGAGGCTATCAAAAAGGAGAACAATGACGAAGAGACTACGGAGGTGCCTGACACAGAGGATCCAGAATATTATAATGAAATAACATCGGCTATGAGAAAAGAGATTAAAATGCTTCAGGAATACGCTGATGCTATGAGAAAATCTAAAGAGCTACTTAAAGATGAAGATACTAAAGGTGATGAATTAAATTTTTTTTTACGAAATAGATTTACAGTTATAACTCACCAAATATTTTCGTATTATTATAATAAAATATTTTCATTTAAGAAGCAAATAATAAGGAGCAAATGGAATATACATTTAAGTTAATCAAAAATAGTCTACTACGACAAACGGAGCCAAGTTGGGTGGAAGCAGCTACTGGAATAGTTGACTCTTCAGATTCTGAAGTTGGTGTATGTTTTTACTCTACATTGAAAATTAATATTATATTTAAAAATAATATACAAAAACTAATCTATTTCTTATGGTAAAAACACAACAGCAAATTTATTATTATTTTTTATTTAACTTACAGAAATCAGATGAAAATCCTCAGGACTATCTAGATAGCCTTCCACCATTACCAAAAGAAGAGGAAGAAGAACTTTCACCTGAGATGCAAGAAGGTTTAAAATTAGTTTTATTACAAAATTGGAATCAATGTCCCATAAAATTAGATAGCTTACATCATAAATCATACTTTAAGATTTATAATATTGCAATGATTAAATGTTACTTTAAATCTGATAAGTTGCACTCATGTGTGTTTATTATGTCCATGATTTTGGTTATAATAAATAGATACTAATATTACTCTTGTTACAGCTAAAGAATTATTTGATGCAGCAGTGGTAAAGATAAAGAAACGATCACCAGATTTAAGAGGAGCTATCTTACAAGTGAAACAAGCAGCTGATCGTGGTTATGCACCAGCTAAAATAAAATTAGCCTGGTCGTACGTTTTTGGTGAAGGAATGGAACTCGATGTAGAGAAAGCAAAAAACATATTCTCCGAGCTAGCTGAAGAAGGCAATGCAGATGCACATGCTGTGAGTTTAAATATAGCTTAAAAATATATAAATGTTTATATTTTGATAAAAAACCTTATCTTTGTTTTAATCTAGAATTCTATTTACCCTGACTGTAGTATTATATATTGAACCTTCTTAAATGATTCCTTAAATGATAGGATTTACTATAAATTTGGGTACAGTGGAATCTCGAAGACTCGAACCTCATTAAGTCGAAAGAAATACTATTACATTCCACTGAACCTCTAAATATGCGGTATCTCCAATTAATTAGAGTTTATAACTCGAACATAATGTTATATCTCTGCGAGTCATTGATAAGAATATTTGTTCTCTGTAAATCGACTTTCAAAAACGTTGTTACTAAAATATTGTGGTGTCGTGGTAATCGTGCCCTACTCCAGGACGAGAGCCGATTGGTTTTGTCTTTTTAAATATGTAATAAATTCAAGTCGAATTGTTGTTTAATATTCTCATAAACGGCACCTTTATAACTCAAAGTTTTAGCAAATAGATTCTATGTATCTAGAAATAACTCTATTTTTTAGCATTTAGCATTTCCTTTGACATTCGAGTTATCGAGATACCATTGAATAATTAGTTGTTTTATGCATTTATAGGGAATGGGATTCTTATATGCCACTGGTGTTGGAGTACCAGTTTCCCAATCTAAAGCATTAGTACATTACACTATAGGAGCCACTGGGGACAGTGATTACGCGCAGATGGCGCTCGCATATCGTTACTGGGTGGGCGTCACCGTTCCCAGCTCTTGTCCTAAAGCTCTGGACCTGTATATGAAAGTTGCAGCCAAAGGTTAGTGTGGATTAGCACGCTTTATCTGTTTGTGTGTAATAAATAAAAAATATATCTATTCTTAATACACACATATTTTAGTTTATTATGAAGTGTGTGTTATGTGTTAAATTATATATAGGTAACATATAATAGAAATGCAATCAGACATCACTTTTCTCCTTTGTTTAATTAAATATCATATTTTCCTTTAAGGGACGTTAAAGAATAGTTATTTCTATAGAAGTAATGACTAAGTCTCAGTTTAAATATCTAAAAACCATATTTTTATATACCTATTCTATAATTTAGTTTCTTGCTCACATACTTAAATTCCACGCGCCACAGTCCGCGCATTGGTTGTGTTGCCAGCTTTTTACGCTGCTTAAGTCGCACCTTTAAGAACCTGCGATATCCTCACTTACTCTGCGAAACACAGTACACGCTGAGTATTCTGTGATCCCGTATCACTTTGGACGAGCTGGTCCAATTTGTGCGTCAGTAGATGCTTCAGCATGGCTCTCCCACGGGTAATGCTATTGTATTTCTTCTTATCGCATGTTTATATTATGTTATTTTAATCAGTCGCCAGTCAAGTTACGTTCAGCGGTGGGCCGGCGATACAACGAACGCGTTTGATTGACGAAGCCGAAGGGACTGGCCCGACAGCCGCTCTCGATACAGATCTCATTGAATATTATCAGCTGCTGGCGGAGAAAGGTGATGTACAGGCGCAGGTAATAAACTTTCTATTTTTACGTTTTAGTCTATTTATTAAAAGCTCGAACCTCGTAAGGTTTTATATGGTGTATCTCCTCTACAATAAGCTACCACCGCCGCCCATGGACGAACATGGACCACAAAAATCTGCGGTTCGGTTGTGTTGCCGCCTTTTAAGCTGCTTCAGCGATTTTTAAGTGCCATCGATATCCTTACTCAGTCAGCGTAGCAATAGCGGTACTGGTTCACGCTGGTATTGTCAATTCTTGGCATCACTTCTAAAGAGCTGTATGTTTAAATGTATTGGATTCCAGGTTGGACTCGGTCAACTACACTTTCAAGGCGGTAGAGGCGTTACCTTGGATATACAAAAGGCGTTGCACTACCTCAAGCAGGCAGCTAAGACAGGCAACGCCATGGCTAATGCATATCTTGGAAAGGTAATCTTTACAGAGACATTACCGTACATTTGAATTACAAAATGTATATTGGTATCTTCCGTATCATCAATGTTTGTTGATCCACAATTGAAAGTTTTCTAAGGCATTTTGTACCTCGCACCACTGCTATGTGGAGTCAGCTGCCTGCAGTAGTATTTCCTAATCAATACGACTTGGGACCTTCTAAAAAGGTCTGTGGTTATCCGTGGGTAGTGGACCGCGTATTGATTAGTGGACTAGTAAGAGGCTTATTTGTTTGCCACCTTGTAGCAATAAAAAAAATGTAAGAATTAATTGTCAAAAAACTGGACCTGTTTGGCTTTTTGTGATATGGTAATATTTGTGAAAGTTTAGGTAAAGTTAAAACGATGGTAAGAATAAAAATAAATATAAAAAATGCTAAAAACGATAAATTCATTTATTAATACATATGCTTCTTTAGGTTTTGCCCAGCTTTTATAGAATTATATGTAGATTATATGGAATCTAACGTGCATGGGTTTGGCAAAATTTAGTAAAAAGGTGCTCGTTTTTTTATAAGGCATCTCGGTTTTGGCGACTGTGGCCTTGACGGCTCATACGTTTTCAGGTCACATGCTGTATATATACAGTGGAATCTCGATAACTCCAACCTCGTTTAGGTCGAAATTCTCTTTAATTCTAAAAAACGCTATTCCCTTCAGCTGAACCTCGAAATACGAGGTATCCCCATTTAATTATGCTTAGTAACTCAAAGAAAATGTTATTTCCCTACGAGTCGTTGATAAGAATATTTGTTAAAATCTAAATCGAATTGTTTTTAAACTTTAACATTACAAGTCGAAAAATATTCTTATATAGCGCACCTTTCTAAGTCTAAAGTTTTAGCAAATACATATATCCTATGTACCTCGGAATTCTTCTTAACTCGAAAATGCAATTTTTTTAGCATTTCCCTTGACATTCGAGTGATCGAGATCACACTGTTTATAAATAGTACTGTTATGGCCATTGGCGGCACTAATGAATAATGTTTCAGATATACCTGGAAGGTGGTGACGGTGTGAAGGCAAACAACGAAACGTCGCTTCATTATTTCAGAAAAGCCGCCGAATTGAACAACCCAATCGGGCAGAGTGGCTTGGGACTGATGTATTTGCAGGTATCTTATATAATTTTTCATCTCTTCAATTCAATAAAGTGGCGTTGTATATTTTATAAAGTTTTTGTAATGTCCTAAAATAAAGTCTCTAATAATGTTCCTATAATTAGGCTAGTTTTCTTTTCAATGATGAATAACCGTCAAGAAAACAATAATCATGATGTCAGCTATGCTGACGTCATTCCTATTCAAAACACTTATGAGACCCCCGTGCCGTTATATAATATTAGTATATATATAATATATATCTACTTATTTAATATATATTATATATAAAGTATATATATATTATATATATAATATATATATACTTATTTTAAATATTAATCAGCGACGTCTTCCAGCATTATTTCTCGCGTCTTTGTTTTTGTAAAAACGGACTTCATCGATCACCCGTTCCGTGTCAACATTTCGATCTTCACGACTCGCCATGAGTGTATTGCGCCGATGCGTGCGCTCCGCGCGATACTAAAACACTCACTGGCGGTAAAGGCGCGCGGGCAGTGGTCTGCCCGAAAAGCTCCGCAGTGAGGAAGCGCTGTGTGGATGACTGCGGACCAGACCGCGTTACTGTAGAACCGTCCCTCTTCATATAGATTGGTCCATGCGTAGTGCTTCGCGTTGACGGTCCGCACGGCACTAAAACACCCTTAAGAAAATGAACACGCGCGCTTAGCTGATTTGCGTGGAAAGAGCGTCATATATTATAGCGGAGTGCACAGCCGGCACATTTCAATCGTATGTTATAAATGCCTAGGATTATCTATGGCACGTTTTTTATTTCTTTCAGGGGCGAGGCGTGACGAAGGACGCCAGTATAGCGTATAAATACTTCAGCATGTCCGCGAATCAAGGATGGATGGAGGGACAGTTGCATCTCGGCTTTCTATACCTAAGTAAGGCTTTGTTTTTACTAAAAGGTCTTAAGATTGAATTGCTTTTTTTATAGTAGAGCGGACAACAGAGCCGGTAGGACTATTATATGGTAAGAGAACACCGTCCCCCATCACCAACCCCGCCACAGTCCGCGCATTGTTGTTCTGCCGGCTGTTTACGCCACTTAAGCTGATTTTCAAGAGCCTTCGATATCCTCACTCACTCAGTGACACAGTAGAAGCACTGTTTCAAGTACAACTGCCATTCCACGCTGAGTGTTCTGTGCTTGTTTTTGTTTTCATCAAAAATATAAAAATAGCAAAAAAATACACTTCGAAGTGACATCCTGCTTTGCCGTTTTTATCGTCAGTTAAAAAAAGGAAACGAAAGCTAACAATTTTTTTCATATATCTTTATCGCTAACTATATATATAGGAAATTAGACAAAATCACTCTTGAAATTCTTAAAAACTTAAGTAAATGACTGTTTACTATCATATCCAATAAATTAAGAAAAAAAACTTGATTCACAAGGAAAGATAATACAAATTTACCACAATACTTATAGCACCAGATGAGAAGTAATAAATAAATAAAACCGGCGAGCCGTCCCGCTCGCCCACATTCGCCTACTGCCCGCGATAAAGCTGTCAGGACACACTGAAAGTAGTCATTCACCACAAAAAAATAAAAGAAAGAAAAAATAAGCGATGGTTGAAGGCCTAAAATAAATATTATAAGATGTGTAAAATAAATAAATTAAGGAATATATTATTTTAACAATGATTATTTGATGACAATGATGTGTAAATGTAAATATATATTTGTATACATTATTGACCTATAAACAGGTGGGACCGGTGTCCGTCGCGACTTCAAGCAGGCGAATAAATACTTCTCGCTGGCGTCGCAGTCGGGCCACGTGTTGGCTCTGTACCATTTGGCTCAGTTGCACGCGCAGGGGCTTGGCGTTATGCGTTCCTGTTCTACCGCTACTGAGGTGAGTTTTTGTATATCTAATATATATAAAACCTATTTCGGAGTTAAATCGGAGATTTTGTTTAATACGAATATAAAACAAAGACACAAAATTTTTGTTTAACACAAAATATAAAGCCTATGTCGGAGTGGAATAAAAAAGCATAAACAGGAGATTTTGCTGAACACGATTCATAAAACTTACGTTGGAGTGGAAAAAAGGCATAGATAATATAATTCATAATTCTAAAACGTATATTCTTGTATGGTGATATTTTAATTAGTTAACAGCAATTCATAAGAGTAATGTTTCTATAGAATGTAGGAAGCGGTGATATATATTTTCTAATAGACAAAGTCACATAATATAGTAAATTGTTACTCATATAGTAGAAGCCCCACACTCCAGGTGATAGTTTCCAAGAACTCTTCTGCTTTTTACTCAATAGTACAGATCTTTGTTCTTTGTTTTTTAAAAATTCTTTTTTTATCTTAGTAATCCGATTCAGACTTTATTATTTACGTATTATAATTACAAATTTAGTTGTATGTAAATTATTGATATAGTTTTATTTTTCAAATGCTTTGCTTGACTTCAGCTATTCAAAAACGTTTGCGAACGTGGCCCATGGGCCTCTCGGCTGATGCTGGGTCACGCGGCGTGGCGGGCCCGCGACACGGACTCTTCGCTCTTGCAGTACTTGGCGCTCGCTGAACGCGGTTTTGAGATTGCGCAGAGCAATGCCGCCTACCTCCTAGATGACGGTATATAACACAGTCTAAGGTTACTTTATTAAAATAGGTTAGGGTGAAAGTCGACTTTGTTTCAAACTAAAAAAATCACACTTTTTTCTTTGAGTGTCTAGCCAGTTCTTCTCAGTGCTGCCACGCCCTGAAATGGTGGTAAAAATATGTATCATAAAAACTTTAATTTAATATAAAATATATGAATTTGTACAAGTTCCAGTCTTATATGATAATTGTAACGCTGTAACAAAAGGAATTTAAGCTCCGAATAGATTTTTAATAGTCAAGTTGCAAAATACTTGTTTTTTTTAAGTTTGTACCGTCAAGCGCTGACGTAAGTATTTTTCGAATTACAGGTGAAGTCCGCCTCTTCCCAGAGAAAGAAAGATGGCAACGGGCCCTGCAGTTGTGGTCCAGAGCTGCATCGCAAGGCTGTGCAGCTGCCAGAGTTAAGCTGGGAGACTACCATTACTATGGCCTAGGTACCAGCGTGGACCTAGAGGCCGCTGCTTACCACTACAGGTACAATTTTACTGTATAAGATATTTTGTGCCACATATCATTTTTCTGTGGAAATAGCTGGCAGCAGAAGTCTGTCTAAACGAATACGAATTGGGGTACAACGGAGCCGGCGGATCTTGTTGATGGTAAGAGTTTACTGCTGTCCATGGACAGCTATGTCACTATCCACTCATTGGTTGTGTTTCTGGTTTTTCGCCGTTTAAACCATGTAGTGGTTCAGTGTGGCTCTTTCTTCACCCAGTGTCAGTCATTCAGTATATATATACATATATCAGTATTGATAGTGATCTATATCTTCTAAAATTAGATAGAATAATCAATAGACTCTCTCTCTCTCCCACACAATTACTCACTCACTCATACCATTAGAGCCATTAATATAAGGTTTTTTTCCCATATTAAGTTCTATATTGTTTTAATAGCACAAGGGAAGCTGCGAATCATTCCCAACACCAGTATCTAACGATTACTTCTGGGAAGACTTGCAAAGGAAATCTTGTAAATACTTTAGAAATAAACAACTTTTATACCCATGACATCACTGTAGATTAGGAGACAACTCCATCGCGAGGCTATTTAAAAGTTATTAATTGTTTCATATAGGATAGCATCAGAACAGCTTCACAACCCGCAGGCGACGTTCAACCTTGGTTACATGCACGAACGCGGCCTCGGCTTGGCCCGAGACATCCACCTGGCGAAGAGATGTTACGACTTGGCCGCTGACGCCGCCCCCGAAGCGAAATTGCCGGCCGCCCTAGCTCTGGCCCGGCTTACGGCTGTTACTACCTTGTCTTCGTTAATGGATGTGAGTAAAATTTACTATGCCTTATAATTAGATAATTTCTACGCCCGTCTCGGGGGTATTACTTGTCAGTTGGTGGACTTGCGACCAAACCCTTGTTCGGCCTTATAGACATTAGTGCTTTATGATTCAATAAAAAACTCACAAAGATTAAAAATTGTGATTTGTGTTAAATTCAAATATTGCGTTAATTTTGTTACATCCTTTTTCATTGTGTATTTTCATTATAAAACAATTAAAAAATACGATAATTCAGTCCATATTGCAGAGTCCGCTAGCGATGATATTCCTGTCGGGCGAATCGACTCTGCTTTCCAATTGGGACATCTACCTCATTACCGTACTGGCTGGAGCCCTCGGCTTAGTGCTGTACCTTAGGAGACCACAACCGAATAACTGAGCACGCTACGTTGTTCATTGGAACTCATGAAGCAAAATGATTGACTTAAATAGTCCCATTTCGTTTAACATATAAAGCACTTAAGGCATAAAGACTAAGCGTGCAATGCCTGCGTGAAATGGCAATATATACTATAATCGAAAAAGGATAACAATTATCAATTAACTTAGACGCTTCTTGTATTCCTATTCTCAGTCTGATACAATATATAAACTCATTACTGTTATGCATCCAAACGAACGAGGATCCAAATGGCTTATCTTTTTATTTATCAACTATCATGTGTCAAGACAAAATAAATGTCAGAATTAGCTTGACAGGTCCATTGTCCACGAGCGCATTTCTCTTTTTAGGCATTAAAATTGCATCTTTAAATCATTGCATGTATTATAATCTAGATAAATTTTTAAATGTGTAAATATATCACTATTAAAATAGCCTTTTTAACAAATAAATTTCAAAAGTTTATTGTACTAATTCTGATAAAATTGTATTTTTTTTGCAATTAAAGTTTTAAATTTGAAAAATCAATTAGTTATATATTTTAGTGGATTTTTATTATAGAGGCTGTGAAATTAATATCTTTTACTGTCTTTTTGCGCTATGTTCATATAAATGTTTGAAAATAGTATAAATCAATAATATTTAATGCCGCTTAAGCGGCGTAAAAAGGCGGCAACACAACTAATGCGTGGACTGTGGCGCCGTTGTTCTCTTAACATATAGGAGACCCACATCCTTCATTGTTCACTATACTATAAAAAAATTATATCTAGAATGAAGTGATTACACGTAAATTGTTAATTAATCGTGAATTGCTTGAAAACCAAGCATTATTACTGTGTGAATTAATTATTTATTCTTTTTAAAAAATGTTGTTGCATAGTTTTAACGAATGTCTCAAATTTTCTTTCACGAATAAGTTCAGGAATAAATATATTTTGTGCATACATTCTTATATATTATTTCATCCGTGGGAGAGTCATGCTGCAGCATATACTAACTCACTGATTGGGCCGGCTCGTCCAAAGTGATACCACGGGCTCACAGAATACTCAGCGTGAAACGGTACTTGTAGTACGTGTTTCGCTGCGTGAGTGAGGTCCTTTATAGTGCCGCTTTAGCTGCGTAAAAAGCCGGCAACAAAACCAATATTAATTAAGTTCTTACCATATAGGAGAGCCATCAGCTCCGTTGTCCGCTATAGAATAAAAAAAATTTTTTAGCTCTTTTATCATATATTTTAAGTTTAATAATTATATATAATACGACTTATTCCCAGGACTAAATTTTTGCATGTGTTTTATAACGATTATAAAAATAAAACTTATGTTTTTATTAAAATTACTTAGCAAATAAATTTTAACCAAAATATGAGTGGTCAGTAGATATGTAAAAAAAGTTGTAAATAAAATTATTTATTAAGAAATGCTGACTTATTATTTATAAGTAGCCTCCGTTAATTTCCTTAAATATTTTTGAAAAAAATCTTTTACAGAATTGAAAAAATAGCATATAGATCAATTTAAGCCAGACAATAGTTGGTTTGTTTAAGAAAGTAAATCATAAAAGATTGGTTTCGACTTTAATTAAGAAAGCTTATTATAACATAAACCAATACAAAGATGTATATCTTCTAAAGAAGCCAATACCTTTTAAGTTAAAAATAAACCAACTATTGTAAATTTGGCGATTACTATTTTTAGACCCTATGAGTTTCTTGTTGGGTCGTCACGTAGAGGTCCGATCTTGCGGACCTCTAACAGTGGGATCATGCAATCAATGTGAACTCATGTAATTCATTCAATTCAAATAAAAATCAATCGTAGTTCCAATATATTTATAGTCTACTTTACAAATTGTGAGTATTAATAGCTAAGTATTTTCTGTTATACTTCATATTACACACATGTAATTAATTTCAAATAAGATTTTGCTGCAATTCCAATAATTCAATTTTCTTATCAATGTCCTCAGATGTAACTGTGTATTCAGCTTGTTCTTGCTTCAGATTATATTTATTGTTTTTCTAAAATACACATCCAGAATTTTATATATAAAAAAATCGAATTCGTGTTAATTTACTGCTCAACGAAAATCCAGTGATTTTCGTTGATCGAAAGCAGTATAATTTGGATCATCATCATCATCATCAGCCCATTCAAGTCCACTGCTGGACATAGGTCTCCCCCTGTCCGTGTGGTTACCGGATCAGAATAGTACCACTCCCAGTCTTCCTAATGGGATGTCGCAAGCGGCGTCTAAAGGACACTTCACCGGAGGGTGGGCAGCAGCGCCCTTTCGAGTACAGCAGATGTTCTGCGATCACCAACCCGTCTGCCAAGCGTGGTGATTAAGGCAAATAACAATTTGGATGAAAAGAGTTAAAGTTGAATTTTTTTTAGCAAATATCGCGCTAAATTCGGGACGTGTGGTCACTTTATATTAATTTAAAAATGAATAAATAAAAACCTTACCCAAAATTGTGCATATTCCGGTGATATAGATTGCAAATACGCGATTTTATCCTCCATATCCTTTATTCGTTTATAAATATCTGCGGATACGGATGTAGTATTTAGGTATGATTCGATCGCTAATACCCGTTCAGATATACCAAGCGGCAGCTGTGAGTCCGGTTTCTGCTCCATTTGGGGCTCAATGGTAGCCGTTTGGGGACCCCATTCATTTATAACGCGACATACTGAAATATATTTTCATTAAAAACTATATATGGTACATATATAAACTTTGACATGTCCTTTTACGGTCGTCATGTGATATGACTCGAATTTTATTAATAATCCACTTTAATTTTATATTCTTGAGTCTATTTAACAATGAGCTGTACTCCAGCAAAAATATCAACGTAGAGAATGAAGAAAATACAATAATAATATTTGGGTAAGCAAGGTTTTCTTTAGGTTTGTCTATAATACTACAGTTGTATGTGGGATACGGATATTGTCAATTCAACTGAGAAATATTAAAAAAAATGTTGAGTTTAAAAGCAGTAAATACATTTTAAAAAATCAGCCTAAAACGGTTCTTGTACTGTATTTCGCAGAGTGAGTGAGGATATCGGAGGCCATTTATAGTACCGCTTTAACTGCGTAAAAACCCGGCAACACAACTAATGCGCGGATTGTGGCGCGGTTGTTCTTGGGCGGCGATGTTCGTTTACCATATAGGAGACCCACCTGATAAAAATTATAATATACAATTGAAGATATAAGATTTTTTCTCTCTATTACGTATGTTTTTATATTTCAGTTGTAATAAAACTACAGTGTAAACTCCATGTAACGTCCCTCGATTTAACGACAAACTCCCTAAAGCGTCGAAATCAATTGGCTTTAGTT
>DWCF01004858.1:0-15424 GCA_018230265.1 Delias oraia | reverse complement strand
TGTCCATGGGCGGCGGTGTACTATTACCATATAGGAGACCCACCTACTCCAATGTCCGCTATAGAATAAAAAAACTAAAGTGCATATTTTTAGCTATTTTGTAATTAAATCACATCATCAATGAACATTAAGTTAATACTAGACATGTTTCTTTTGTTTTTATATTATATATTTTCATCTTCATGCATTGACGGTAGTTGGTAATATTTAAATATATAAATTAACTTGTAGTTGTTCGTCAAATTATATTTACCAAATATACATTATTGTATATAGCAGGCAAACATCTAAATTACATAACATAGCACTTTCAGTCGGTAGTTTTTACCACGGGCGTTAACTTAGCAAAATATATTTTATGTGGCCTTAAAAAGCATTGAACACAGCATGGCAAAGCCATGCACGTTCTAATGAAACACGAACAATTGCATGCAGAGATTCCTTACAGAAAACCGTTCCTTTGTTGTGTTTATAGGCTTTTGTTTTCTATGTACTAAGATTAACTGCGATACTCCGCTTCGGCCGTTCGGATTTTTAACCAGATGTTAAGCTAAGCTGAAATTTCGTTACATATGTACTATGTCCTCGTATACTATAGGTGATGTGTTTTATTAGAACTTCGTTGCTGATCGTTTTGAGCACCAGGTTCGATACCAGGTTTGAATTAGAAAACATAATTTATTCGGTCCTTGGAAAGGCTTTATAGTGGCTGGGCGTGTGTCTTAACACTGTCGCTCCCATGGAGAAATAATGCTTTTAATAAGTTTTGCTGAGTATGTGAGGATACCCGCAGCCTAAGTTATACGACATAAGTGGAGTAAATAGACGGCAACACAACCAAAGATTTGATTTAGTTGCGATGTTTATAATTTTTGTATAATCGGAGGCCTTTGAAACTATATCTCTTAAGCGCCGTAGAAAACCGGCAACACAATTAATGAGCGGACTATGATGCGGATGTCCATGGGCGGCGGCATACACTTACCATATAGGAGACCCGCCTGCTCCGTTGTCCGATATACCATAAAAAAAATATTTAGAATATCTCTATCTCTCACACACATTAAAATATTATTTTTTATTTAATACTAAATTCAACATGTGTAAGATTTATATTATATTTTAACAACAAACTTAAATAAAGACGGAAATATTTACATTGTAGCTCCCTCGTCTGTGGAATGCAGTGTTAAGTAATGTGCCTCGAGCGCTAACTCTGTAACTGGACCCTTGAGAATATGATAGTCTTCTTTCGCCTTTGAGCGTCTTTGGTGGCTTCTTAAACACTCTTTTACTTATAAAACTTGTTCTTTAACAACAGATAAAGCTTTTAGAATGTAACAGTTTTTCTCGTTTGGTGTAAAATTTATAATATACAATATGTTTATAAATTTTAATAAGAAGTTTTTTGTAGATTCTACCACAATTTCTTGTAGATTTTGTTATATATAGTAGACATGGTATAAATGTTCACCAATGGCAAGAAATCAAGGCCGCTCATGAAAAACTAAAACTCGACGCGACCTTCAAAAAAGAGGGTACCTATCCCTAAAAGGCCGGCAACACAGCCACGGCATAGCAAGTGCTGGTGGTGTCCGGGGTTGACAGAAGACAGCTTATTTTAGATGAATCTTCTGATAAAAAAATCTATTTAAACTGGAGCTGGGACCCACGATGTCATAATATATATATATAAATATATTTAATACTTACGATGAATTGTATGTAAATACGCTAACATGTAGGTAGTTAGTTTCAGTAAGACGGTATTTAAAACCCTGCATCACGTAGTCAGCTTATTGTAAAGCTCTTTCAGACGGTACGTGGACGATTTTTGAAATTAGCTCCTTAACAAACTGATTTCATAAGAAATCGCAAAATTATAATTTATGTGAAAGCTGTCATTTTATGTTCTCATAATTGTTTAGTGGTATCTAGCATGCTTTTCAATATTCAAAATTATATAGCCGAGAGCTATGCTGATGTATTTAATGAACCGGCTCGTCCCTGATACCACGAGCTCACAGAATACCAGCGTGATATACTTGTATTATGTTCTGAGAGTAAGTCAGAACAATCAAAAAGTGAAATGTTGCGCGGATGTTATGGCAGCGGTGATCTCTCACCATAGGGTCGATCTGTCTAATTCGTAGCCCGAAATAACATAAAAAAATAAATTTTACAATGTATTAAATATGTCTTTATCAAAAATATATTAATACATTTGACTAAATGTAAAATTATTGTACTTTTAAATAAAAAATAATAAATAAAACTCAATTATTTCCTCTCATAAACAACTTTTCCTTAAATTAATATACATACAAATTATGTAACTCTATTCATCATCCTCATCATCAGCTTGTCAAGTCCACTGCTGGACATAGACCTCCCCCAACGACGCCCACCTATTACGATCTTGAGCGACTGTAACTCTATTAAAAGAATAAAATACAGTTACATAATTTATAATTAATTATATTAAAAATTCTCTATAAATTCTCTAAAAATAACCTATCTAGCTGTAAAAACCTAGCACCTACTAGAAGAATAATTTTATATTTCAAAAATAATAATTTATAATTAATTATATAGGCCTATGTCCACCAGTGGACTTGATAGGCTGATGATGATGATGATGATTTATAATTAATTATCGTTTCGGTACGGGATTCGCAAAGTATTAAAAATTTAAATTGGACAGCAAATTTCCGTTAACAAGATAATCCAACATATACATATTAGAATTCATTTGTTACAAAAAATGTGATAAAAGAATTCAAACCGATTTTGCGCAAACTTCAATCATCAACTAAATAATCTGAATGAATTATAAACTTTTGCTTTGGACAGCTGAGGCCGTTCTTGATTTACAAATTTACAATGAATTATTGAATACATTGATTTATATATATGGAAAATATTTGTGTTTCTTGCTACATAATAACTTACCCAACAACAAATATAGTATACCCAGTTGTCAATCATAAAAACTTACGCACTAATTGTTCTGGCTCGTCCAAAATGATACCACAAGCTTACAGAATATTTAACGTGAAACCGTACTTTCACTGTGTTTCACTGAGTAAGTGAGAATATCGCAGAACCTCAAAAAGTGCCGCTTAAGTGGCGTAAAAAGCCGACGACATAACCAATGCACGTGTTGTGGCGCGGTTGTCCATGGACAGCAGTATTCTCTCACTAAATAGGAGACCCACCTGGTCTGTTGTCCGCTATACTGTAAAAAAATCAAAGTACTTGACGAAAAGCTCTTGTGAAGTGAGCTTACTCCGAGCTTATAATATGTGTAAACAGCTATTTGTAGTTGAAATTGAGACGCTACCCTTGCCCCGGTAATAACGTAAATATACCCCACTTACATTTTGCTTTACACTGTAATAATTATACTTTATCGGTATTTGCATATGCCGTGTACTTTATCTTGTTTGTGCTCGGCTAAGCAGATTAACACACTAATTGTGTACCACGGTTTTGCCCCATTTCCATGATTCATTAATATTTCTACTGTGTTGTACTCTAATAAATTGTCTATCCCTGACACTAAAAAATATTTGTTCGTTCAATACTTCAATTACATCTATCACGAAGAATGTTATTTGGGTTAATACAAGCAGCTGAGTTTCACCATCAAACATCGTAGCAGAATACAAATTTTCATACGTAACAGTTGGTGTGTATCGTTCTAGAATTGAGCATTTTTAGGTATTGTGTCTCGTGCTCCACCACTTTCTAGAATCAGCTGTATCGTATCGATAAAAGACCAGCAACGCACATGTCGCTCAGCAGAGTCTAGGCTGTCTGACACACCCACTTGGTATATGTAAGCCTTCTATTCGTTTGCCATCCTATTCTTATAATAAGTATAAAAAAGTAACATTTTTATAACATTTATAGTCGTGTAACAAATGACATAGGCCTAATAAATAAATAAATAAAAATCTAACAATTTAACATAATCTTATGTTCTTTTATTCATTCCGCCCTTTCCACCGCTCGTTACAGATTCAGACCGCATTGAATTAAATTACAGTTAAAAAAGATCAAAGTTAATGCCGAGATCTTTTCCGACATAATTTGATGTGATTTATTTAATTATTGCCTTAATAACGCTGCTGAGATGACGTACCTTTTCAGTTAGTGTTTGTTGAGGTAATTTGAATTATAGAGAATGGAATCATACTTTTTCGTGTTTTGTGTGTATTTTAATCCTCAATTCACGCAATTTTGATATTACATTTTAACACCCTATGAATGCAAATAATATATTTTGTATTGAATGAATTATTTAGGTCGTAGAATTACTGCAATTTCAAATACGTACATATTTTATATGAATGTAGTTTTATTCCTCGATGATCGATGATGAAATAAAGCTGCAGTTATATATCGAAACAGCTCCTCAGAACAGTCTTCATGATAAATGCGATAAAAGATGCTGCGCGAACCAACATCTCACGCTACGTCAAAGAGTTTTTTTTTAAATATTTTATGGTATAAAGGACAACGCAACAGGTGGGTTTCTTATATGCTTCGAGAACACCGCCGCTCATGGACAATCGCGCCACAGTCTGCGCATTGGTTTCGTTGCCGGCTCTATACTCCGCTTGAGTAGCATTTTTAAGAGGCTCACTCACTCAACATAGTAGAGGTACCATTTCAAGGACAATTACCATTTTATGCTGAGTATTCTCTGAGCCCGTGGAACCACTTCAGACTGTTTTAATAATAATCCTCATTTTCTTTATAGTGGCAATAAAATAGGACTGTTAATTATTTTGGAAGTGCGCCAGAAGGCGAGAGGTTAGCCAAATGTATGAAGACACCACCAGCCCCTCTAACCACTCGCTGGCGTTTTGATGTTTTATTTTCATTAATTTACAGAAAATGTAGCTAAGTAGTTTTATAAGCCTACCGCGTTGTGAGGGGTTCGATCCCGGTTTGAATAAAATTTATATATTATTCTGACTTTAGAAAAGCTTGACAATGGCCGGGCGAGTGTTTTAACACTGTCGCCCCTGTGGGAGAGCCATGCCAAAACAAATGCTTACGCACAAATTAGGCCGGATCGTCCGAAGTGTTATCACGGGCTCACAGAATACCATCGAGTCTGTTACAGGTGTACTGTGTTTCACTGACTGAGTGAGGATATCGGAGGCTGTAGAAATTAAGCTTAAGCGGCGACAAAGCCGGCAACACAATCAATGCACAGAGTGTGGCGCGCTTGTCAATATAAGACACCTATCATCTCCATTGTCCGCTATACTATAAAAAACATATCGCTCTCAGCATCGTTCACCAATAGTATTGGATTTCGCAGTAATTCCACAAAAAATACTTCTTGGGATAAATTTAATGTAATATTTAGTACAAATTTCGTAACATTATTTTGCTAACCCCGTATCCCTTTGTAAGGAAACGTTAAAAGGTTTCTTCTATATTTTTGCTTTGTACACACTGTTGTGTTATTCAATTGAAATATCAATATTAACTGCCAATCACAAAGTCATAATGGTGAAGCCTCTTTTTATTTTTCTTTTTTGATATACCAATAGAATCATTATCATTATCGCCCACTGCTGGACAGAGGCCTCCCCTTCAGACCCCCACGCATACATGTTGGAGGCGACTTCCGGTGACTTTTATGAGGTCGTCTGTTCAAATTGTGGGTGGACGTACTACGCTGCGCTTGCTGGTCCATGGTCTCCACTCTAACACTTTTCGGCCCCATCGCCCATCTGCGCTACGTTCAATGTGGCCTGCCCATTGCCACTTTAGCTTGCTAAATTGTCGGGTTATGTCGATGACTTTAGTTCGTCTACGGATCTCCACATTTCTGATTCCATCACGTAGAGACACTCCGAGCATAGCCCTCTCCATAGCTCGCTGAGCGTCTCTGGCATACGTGTAATAATCTTCATTGTATATTTTAACACTGAGTCGTGTTTAGAGATTAGAGTAAATATTGTAAACACGAGAGGGAGACAGATATATTACGCTTCAATTTATTCAAAAAGTAGTAGTGTTAAAATATACAATATTTAGATACAAACAATAAATATTAGAGTCAGATTTTGGAACATCCGTCCTTTATGAATAGATGTGTTTTTATAGAAGCCGGTTTTGGCGACATGTTTTATTTTGTTCCATAATATGACCGCGAGGGCTTAGGGGGATATCGCATATGCTTTGAATACACTTAATTATACATAGAACAAGATGTATCTACTACAAAAATGCAGAACATATAATTATCAACAAATAATGAAACGATGGTTATATACATCTAATGCAAAGATGAAAAGCAGGAGGTCCACCTGCGAGAAGCGGTCCTTCACCCATGGACACCACCAGCTGTTACTTGGCTGTAGGTGCGTTGCCGTCCTTTTAGGCATAGCTACGCTCTTTTTTGAAGGTCCCCAGGTCGTATTGATTAAGAAATTTATCTGCTGTTGTTTTTGTATACATAAAAGTAATTGTAAACAGAGACGTCAGCATCTCAAATTACGGGCCGACTTCACAAACACGATCACAGAATTGCTTTATTTTCTCTGGGAAATTATACGCGGCTGTATTTATTAATTAAACCGAACCGGAGAACGCTTCTCAAAATATACAGTCATTCCGATATTGGCAGAATAAATCTGTATTTGTATAGAATTAGCAGCAATTGACGTTAAAATCTTAGCACCATATAACAATTATTTGCGACAGAAAGAAGAAAGCACAACTAGATTGTCACACTCGTGAGAAAACCATGCTGAAGCATATGCTGACGCACTGATTGGGCCGGCTCGTCCGGAAATCACAGAACGAATCACGCAGCGTGAAACATCAGCGTGAAAGAGTATTTATATTGTTTCACTGAGTCAATGACGATAGTTAAAAATCAGTGTTTAACGCCGGCAACACAACCAAGACTTACGTTGTGGTGCGGCAGTCCATGGCCAAATAATACACAAAACAAAAAACACAACATTTCCCTAACTAACCCAATCCACATATTTAAGACATTCGCTCTAACAATTTTAAGCCCTTCCAGAGATTGAATATAAATTTCAACTAATTGCAAATTTACATTCGGTTCGGGGATCGAACCCGATAACCCTTACTTTGTGGTAGACTGATGTAACCACTTAACTACGACCACTTCAACCCTAATATGAGATGTCCAAATTTGCAAAAGTTTGACAGATTATAGTTTCATGGCGTCAAAGACAGTTAGCGGGCCACAGATACGCCAACCTTCAGTTTCGGCGCGTAATAAATTAGTGCGCACAGTTTGAGAACACTCAACGCTTGAAGAATCGAGAAATAATACCCGCGAAGTGTAAATTGTCCTGACACTGTATTCGTAAACTTTGAGAAATTAATATGATTTAATTAATTTGTTCGTGCCGAGTCTGCGTGTTCAGCATGTAAAGAGATATCGGCTTAGAATATCAATTGAGCAAAGCCTCCGCTTCTGTAACTACGGCCTTTTCTTACAGTTTTTAACGCACTTAGCTACCAGGCTCTTTTGAGAGCCTCGTAGTAAAGTGGTTTTATAAGCCTACCACGAAGAGAAAGGATCGGGTTCGAAACTGGGACTTGCAAAAAATATATAATTATAGAATTTATTATCGAGGTGTTCTATGCCTCAATTAGTGCGTCAGCATATGCTACAACGTGGCTCTCCCACGGGCAAGACAGTATCAAAACATTTGCCTGGCCAACTACGTTTCCAAAATTAATTCAACGATATTATCGGCGCCCGTGTTAACGCCGAAATTCTCTCGAGACGTTAAGTAAATTTATAACGAAATTCAGTTCGGGACGTAACAACAAATGCAAGATGCTCTAATGTACGCAGCAAGTTAAGAAAACATTATTCAGTCCGCTCAATCGCTTCGGAACGGCTTAGGTCACTTTACACAAGCAGCGGTTTCACGCTGCAAAATCGTGTAAATATTTCATAATATTCACTACTGTCCTAGGCTACTTGTAGTGCGAATAGATTGTCGATTGCAAGTTATTTTAACCATTTGGTTGTTAATTCAAATAGAAAAAAGAATTAAACGATATGGACGATTCAACTATACGTGGTTTTTTATTCTATAGGGGATAACGGAGCAGGTGGGTCTTCTATATGGTAAGAGAATGCCGTCGCAACGTATTGACTGTATTGTAATGTATTTTATCGCCCAAACACTATAAAAAACTTCACGCAAACGCAGCGAAGATGAAGTAGCGTTTAAAAAGCAGGCACTTAATGGGGTAATTTAATTTTCTCACAACAGAAGGCAACGGCTAAGGCTGCCAACTCGGACCAGATAACGCCATTGTACCTTCGCATCTCTTTAAAAACTAATTCTTATAATACATTTTATATCTCATTTTATGAGACTATATTGCTTGGGCCTCGATGCTTTGCCAAATGTTATTTTTATTTATGTATTTTGACTTTAATGGTTTAAAATATAAAGAAAATAACCTTTAATTGATTGAGTTTCATTTTGTTGTCTCTGACCAACTGTAATCTATGGGACTAGTCCAAAATACCTTTAAGGAGCTAAATGGGGCATTCATATTTTATTTAAAAACTTAGTTATTGCTAGAAGAAGCTAATTTAGTTTATTTTCTTACATTGTGATTAGCATTTTTTCGGCCGATAATTTTACTTACTACCTTTATTTTAGTAAAGATAGTTTGTTATTTAGTATAGATATGTAAATTGTAAAAAAAAAATTCGTAATATCATATTACAAAAAAATAATATTTATTTCAATATAACACCTGGGATTCGATAAGGTTGTTTCATCATTCCCGAGTGTATCAACATATGCTTCAACGTGGCTTCTCGCACGACTTAGTATTAAAACATCCGCAAGCTACTGTCAAGTCCTTTAACCGAACACGATTTATAAATTTAATTATAAATTCTATTGTTTTCTTAATTTAGTTTATTCTATTACGGAGACGATATCAGTTTGTTAGCATAAAAAAGCTATACCTTAAAAAAAGTCTAACCCAAAAAACCCTCTTGTTCCACGCCATTAACTATACCTTTTTCAAACATTACTGGGTATTATTTCACGCGTATTAAAATAACATTCAACATTATTATCACGCGCTGAACAATTCTGGCATTACAAATTAGCAGATTATCAATTCAGTTCGCGTTTAATCAGAAAATTATTTCGCTGTAGCGGATCGAAGTGCGCTGGCCGAATAAAAAGAGAAATTTCAAAAAGATCATTGCCTCATAATCGAATATCGGATGAATCGACGGTAAATTCACAATGTACGTGCCGAGAATTTAGGCGAAAGGAGATGAAGTTAGAAGCCTTCAGAATCTTAGTAGCTGCGTAAAAGGCGACCTACAGTTGGCCGATAATTTTAAAAGTTTTCAAAAATCTGAAAATGAGGTTATAATATTAATGCCTATGTTTTGATTTAACTCTTACCTTCTACAGCATTGGTCGATTGAAGTGAAAAACAAAAGCGTCTAGAAAAACGCTCTTTGACCGATGTTCCTGTCACTTTTGACGTTTCTTGACTCTCTCGATTCACCAAGGCGCCGTCAACTTTATTCTGCTTGCAGAGATATTTCCAAACTAATGCGACTGTAAGACCTACAAATTTTACATCCTGATATTCATAAAGAAGTCACCATTATTATTCTTAACATCATATATTTTCGTTTATACTTTGCTTGTTAAAGTAATAATATTAAGTCTCAAAATTTAGATCGCAGACTCTCATGGGAACTATCGCCCGATTTGTGTTTTCGGTGATACTGAATCGTTTTATTGTTTGAACTTCTATAGATACTGAAGTTGTTTACATCATACTGAATCTCCTATACTATAAGCCATTGAATTTCTATACTATACTATATACTAGAACACAATAATTCGCTTTAGAAAATGCCAATAGATGTGCTCATCTGATGAAGGAAATCAGAAGGCTTTTATTTCGACCATTCCATATTACTTGCAATAAGTTTATTTAATTAAAGATATATTTTACAGGTTTTTATAGTATAGCGAACAACGGAGGTGGGTCTCCTATATGGTAACAGAACACCGCCGTTAATGGACAACCGCGCCACAATCTGCGCCTGTTGTGTTGCAGGATTTTTATGCCAATTAAGCGGCCTTTTAAGCGCCTCCGATATCCACATTCACTGTATGAAACATAACACGAAACAAAGTTCCGTTTCACGCTATTCTATGAGCTCGTAGCATCACTTCGCACGAGCCGACCCAATGAGTGCGTCATCATATGCTTCAGAATGGCTCTGCCATGGGTATTAATTATATTTAGGCTATGATTCATGGACTGGGTTTTTTCGCATAGTTTTATTATGTTAGTTTTACTGCTGTTAACTTTTTTTTAGCGCAAGAAACGATAGGTAAAATCAGACAGCTGTACTAAATAAATGTTTTAGTATATTACAAACACTTGTATGATGTCCAATAGAATTAATTTTTAAACTTGCATGCTTCAAGTTTTCCTTAAAAAAAACCTCCTAATATGTCTGGTTAGGCAATCCAAATCTAGTTAATGCAAGTTCTTCGTTATAGAAGCCTTATTACACGTAAAATCCAACCCCTTTTATATGATTAGAAGAGAGATGTTTGTCTTTTATATTAAGTTAGTTTATTTTGAATCGTTTCTTTTTCACTGTTTGTACCACTTTTTTTTTAAATCTTTTACAATACATCGTAAAAAATATTTCTTCTGTCCCAATATATTTATTATTTTTTAAATAAAATAAAAAAATATTTTCAACTATGTGTTTCACTGCTATGAACGTCCTTTAAATATAACTTCTCAGATGCGAGTGTTATATTATTTTATTAAAATATACTTATTTTTAAAATTATAATATAATCCAACCATAAATATATATTGTATAAGTGACTGTCACATAGCAATAAACCAAAAGTAAATATAATGTGCATTGTTCATTTTCAACTTGATAAATCTAATTATCATTATTATTTATACTCTATTGTATTGAAAATGTATATTGTCATAATTTTTTATTGAATACCGAGTGTCATACATCATTTAATATAATTTAAAAGTCTTTTATATGTATAGATATACATTTAATATTTAAGTGCTCATTAAAGCGTCTAATTCAACAATAGTTTTGTCTTTAGTCTCTGGAATGGAGTTATATATAAGTAATGTTAAAATGAGTGACGTACCACCATAGAAGAAGAACACGCCATGAGCATCTATTGTACTCAACAGATATGGTAAAAGTTTAACAACAGATCCCATTATTATATTATCAACTAACTCCATTAATAACATATAGAGACCTCTATATCGCAACGGACACAGTTCAGCGATAACCGATGGTGTTATTGTAATTGGTCCGGAACTTATCACAACTAAATACAACGTTAGTAGAAGCAAAAAGACATAACTATTAATTATATAGTATTCCAATTTTGACAGATACAAATATATTGCCAAACAGATTAAAAATGTAATTCCAATCAAGGAGGTTGTTATAAATAAGGTTTTACGCTTATGAAATTTAACAATCACACTGGTTAGATACATACTAAAAACAGTTACTGCGTCTATTATTAACATTCCGATGTACGCAGTTGATTCGCTTTTTGTAACGTGATTGATCAGTTGCAATGCGTAGAGATTACAAGCCATTTTACCGGTGAAATAATATAGAAACAGCATCAACATTGTGCAACCGAACGGTTTATAGAACTGTTTCGATGTTAATGCTATCTGAATCTTCTTAAATCTATTCTGTACTAAATTTATTTTCATTTCATTTACAACTTTCTGCTGTTTTATGAGTGAATTTAATTCTATTATTGAATCCTCGCTGTTTCCTTTCAGCCAGGTGTGTGATTGTGCGCACGAGACGTACTTTTGCTTACTTGCAAGCCAATATGGTGATTCTGGCCATAACAGACAAGTGAAAAACGCATAGGTTGATAATACACAGCCTAATGTAGGTATGGATTTCCAATAAAGGAACGTTCCCATTGTATTAGCAACCAGCATCCCCCATCCAAATGTCGCTGATTTGAATGTTAAAAAGAAACCTCTGTATTTCGGTGAAGTATATTCTGTTAGGACCATTACACAAACCATTCCATCACAAGCAATCATTGTTCCCTGTATCACTTCACCTATGATAACCTGTGTTGGATTCGTACTGAAATATAGAGTTAAAAATCCAATGAATGATGTAAAAGTTGCCACTAGAAATGTTTTCTTTCGTCCTATAACATGTGACAGAAATGTCACGATAAAGAGGTTTGGTATCGCACTGTAGTTGTAAGCAGAACCTGCAATTTAAATTTAATTAATTTTTTATGGTATAGCTGGCCACGCGAAGAGACAGTTCATATAGTATATATATAGACATATATATGGACAGTTCATATAGTAAGAGATCAAATTCCCCCTTTGATTTTTGCCGTTCAACACCGGTTAAGCGGCATAATTTCAAAGGCCTCCGATATCAGTCATTCAACTAAACGTACATATCATGCTGGTATTTTTTGAGCCCGTGGTATCACTTCGGACGAGCTAGCCCTACAAATGCGTCATCATATTCGTCAGCATGGCTCTCCCATGGGTGCGAAAGTGTTAAGAAACTCGCCTGGCTAGTGTCAATCTTATCTTATTATATTTTAGTGATTATAGCCAAATGATAGGACTGATTTTTATAAAACTATATGTTTCAATATGACCTGTAAATCGATATTTGAATATTTTTGGGTTGAAACCTGTTGAACCTGTAAACGCTGATTAAACCAACGTTTTACGTTGTATATTTACATATAATGTAATTTTGATTAAATGACGAAAACATTTGCAAATACCGGCTCAGACAGAAGTACTAAATATTTTTAAAATATGGGTTATCAGGTAGTAGAAAAAACAGGCCAATGTCACTGATATATTGAACTAATTTTCCCTATTTTGCAGAGATAATTTTTTAATTTTTATTTTAATTACATTGTAATTTAAATGAAGTCATTATATACAAAGTATTTTCAGCTATTGTGAAATTGTTTACAAATTAAAACTCTAACATCATAAGGCCTCATTCACGCGGCATTTCCAGCACGTTTTTTTTAATCGTTTTTTAGCGTATAGTCAACCAGGTTACATCATCATCATCAGGGTATCAAGTCCACTGCTGGACATAGGCCTGTGTTAAGGTGTTCATAGGGTAAATATTAATTCGTTTAATAACGAAAAGACGTATAGAAAAACAGCTATACCATATGCCACTGCGAACCGAATACATACGATAAAGTTAATGTGATTTTCTTGACAAGTACCTATATATTTACGTTGTATGGTCACTGTTTATACCTTAAACCGCTTACTGCAAAAAAGGTGCAGTGCAATTCCGTGTGAACGAGGCCTAAGAATGTTTTTAAAGTGTGTTTACCTAGTCCACATCACTTCCACACACATATATACTCTTATATATGTGTATGTATGTGTAAATAAATTCCTAATGTGAACTAGGCCGCGTTTAAGGCTTGTTCGTATAAGTTGTGTATCTTAGTAGAGTTGGTTAGTAGATTTTTTTATTATTTAGCGGCCAATGGAATAGGTATCCTATATGTTAAGAGAACACCGCCGCCCATGGACAACCGCGCCACAATCTGCGCACTTCCGACGAGCCGCCCCAAAAAGTGCGTCAGCATATGCTTCAGCATGGCTTTCCCACGGATGAAAGCGATTAGCTTAATCCGTTTATTCAGTCTATTGCGTTGCAGTTCGTTCATCTTGCAAAATACCACTCGTTTGTGTACTGTACTGGTAATGCGAACGATTTCTGTGCAGTGGCGAGTAGTATAGCCACTAAAGTACTCTCTACTCGACTAATACTAGCCTAATGCGAACAAGACTTTAGTGTTGTCTCTGCCTATGGACAAAATGTCATGTTGTTTTGATGGCAGCGCCATCTTGGAACGTATTGGCGTTAGGCTGATAAAAACTTGTTAATTTAAATATAAAATAGTAACATTTGCGTGAATCCAGAGGTGTTAATAATACATTTCTCGTTTCTTTATTTTCAGGCAAGATTGCTTAAAGCTTAGTTTAATTGGAGCTTACGTTATTACACCAACTAAAAAAAATATATCTTTTTTGTAGATAAACAAATAAAAATATATTAGTATATCCTGAACTTAGTTTTAAATAAGTGTCTAGTATATATGACAGCTCTGTCGGCCGAGAAAATAAAAACAGTGAATTTTAATAACAGTGAGAATAGTTTCCACTTGATCATTTTACAATAAAATAGGTGTTTACTCTCCAATAGCCAGCGAGCGAATGTCTCTTCATCTCTCAGCCATCACAGCTTCACACGGGTTTTGGGACGAACCGTAGGCTCGACGTGAATTGATTTTTAACCGCGACTAGCACAAGGGCATCTCCTGCAAGACACGAACCTCGGCTTGGGCTGCCGCGGGGGCATTGACCGCCTTAGCAGCCAGTCGAAAGCTCACCGAGGTGAGTCTGGTATCGTAGCTAGGACCTCGCCTTCGTATGCGGCGGTGTCTCTTCTGCTGTAGCGGGCGGCTTTTTATACGTTGATGATGGTGCGATCGTAGTGAGTTATTTGTTTTTGAACACAGCAATGACGTAGATCTTTTTTTTACGCCGATAATTAACTTTAACTTTTTTTGTGTTAATTTAGTAAGATGTGATACAACGGGCTCACAGGATACCAGCGTGAAATGGGAGGTGAAATATCTAAGCAAATTTGTCCTATTTCTACTGAGAAAACGGTAAATTGTTTACTCACTTATCCAAGACGACATTTCTATTGAAATCACATCAGTAGAGTTTGCCTCTTTTCTTATTTGAGAGATATATATTGTGGGTGTACCCATACAGAGGCCGAACATAAAGAAACTGGACCAAACACTGCTAGATACCAGAATCTGAAAAGATACAATAACAGTATATTGAAAACTAGAAAAAAACTTGGAATGATAATTTTGTTAGATCATTCCTATGAAGTATTCTTTCCGACCTTAAAAAATCCTAACATTTATCTACATGATGTGATGTTTTAGCTTGTGTATTTTTTACTATATTTCACTGATATCTCTTCATCCGTCGACTAATTTTGATGAATGAGAATTAATTCATCTCAATTTTCTTATTAGAAGACGAATTATTTATTATATACAAATTATTTTTAGTTTTTGAGGTTAGTTTTGTATATTTTATCATAAAATTTGTATTATTATTTTAATTTACTAACTTTACAGCTACAATTGTTTATATGGTAAAAGTAGTAAGAAAAAGCCAGTCTCTAAAGAGATCTCTCTAGACATACCTATTACGTAAACTTTAAAAATAAATAATGTATCCATAAAAATAAATATATAAAGAAAAT
>DWCF01004857.1:0-15425 GCA_018230265.1 Delias oraia | reverse complement strand
AACTCTAGATATTTTTATAAAATTAATTAATCAATAGCTTTGTATGAACAATAACTTTTGTCTGTTTGTTAAACCTTACCTTGAATCTGAAACTTTTTTATTAACAAAAAATTATACAAAACGTAAATGCGTAACTGTACTGTTGACTTAAAATCCATTTATGTAACAAAGTACTATTTTTTCTCTTCATGAACCTTTTTTTATAATATCACTAGTTTTTATAGAACAAGATTTAGTGCACAGATAAAGTAAAATCACTACATAATTTGTAATTTTATTTGTTTGCTGAAGTGTCATTAGGTTTATTTAAAATAACGCCATAGAATCGTGACATTCGATTCTACACAGCGGCAGCGGAGTTATTGAAACTAATATTAATTTTAAATCGCCATTGGTTTTATGTTAACTGTTTTTATAAAACACATAGCGAACCTTGCTTCCATTCTGCTCTGGTATGTCGTTGAAGGTTGTTATTCTCCCCAATTCACAGTTTGTTTGTGAAATAAAGACAAATGAAAAATGTACAATAAAATGTTTATTACATTTACTACACATCAATTACATTCCGATACTAGTGTAATTTACAATGGCTACAACTAAAAATGCTTCCTTAACGATTATTACAAAAATATACGATTCTAACGTTATATTATAGAGACCAAAGACATTGTCAAATTAAAACAACCTACGGAGAGTGGAATCTACAAATAAAAGTGTATAAAAATAGTATGTTACATGTATACTATCTATAAACGAGTACCCACTAGATTAATGTAGTAAACTCTGCGGAAAACAGGATTTCGCGTCGTAAAATTGTGGCTGGTGAAATAAATAATTACGATTTATAAGAGTTTTATTTTCGAACCTCCCAAATATGAAATACGTTAGTTAACGTCGGTGGGTACGCAAATTCAACTAATTAATAAAAGCGTTTCGTTTATCGTTACAAAAGAATTACAAAAGAACAAGTGTTACAATATTTAAAACAATCTTTTCATTCGAATGATATGCTTAAATTATAGATATAAAATGATTCTGTCACTTAACCGATAAAAATCACTGCGATTCATTGTGGTCCAGAACGAATCAATCGCTGCGCAGCGTGCAACAAGCTGTTAAATTAATTCAACTCGCAATTATAGAATATAGAAAATAGGCTTTTTATTTATATTCTGTTATTATACCTGAAAACTATAATCAAATGACAAAAACATATTTTACTTTAATATGTGGTAAATATTAATAAGCATAATTATTATTGCAAGAACACTTACATACTTGATGTTAGGTAGTTAAAATCAATTAAATATTCTCAAAAATATTGCTCGGTGGTACTGGTATACTGCGTAAATGAAGTAGTCTTACGTAGCCGACATGTTAGTACTATACGAAGTCGTAGATAACGTAAACAGAAATTAAAAGTACCATTATATGACAGTTAGGGGTGCAGAAAAAAATCACAATTTAGAATATTAGTTTTTCAGTTTATTACCAATATCACATGGACTCGTAAACAATTTCAGGCATTTAAAGAGGTAGTTGTTTTCCGTAACATTCATGGAGCGAAAGTCATTACGAACTATTAAGTCGAGACCAATTTTTCACTTCTAATAAATACTAATTTTAAAACGATGACAATGGAGCTGAATCACACTTGGCTTTGGCAAATTATATAACATATATATACTAAGTCCTTATAGACATTTAATATTTAAATTGATTATTCTAATTTAAATTTTTACATATTATGTTGGGACTCGTTTCGGTTATGTAGGTAAGAATTAGTTAAATTCTAACATTTACACCTATCATCAAAAAATTCTATTACGAACGACTTAATATTTTCATAGTTCAAAATCTTTTACATCGATCAAGTAAAGTCATAAATCACATACAGCAACGTGCAAATCTAAATGAAATATAATATTTACACGGATAAGATATTAGTAACGAGAATCAAAAATTTATATCAACGAAACGGAAACATAAGCAACCACACCGCCATCACGCGACGCCTGTACGAAATACAAAATGATTATGTACAATTGTAATCATACCATAATCTGCGCAACTAACAATTGTTGAAGGAAAATAAGACGAACCCGCCACTTTAGTTTGTATTTATATAACTTAAACTATAATCTTCCTCAAGACAGTCCTTTCCCCTTGACTTACAAAAAGTAGGTACTTATATGTAGCTAGCGAGCCTTGCCTAAGTCCCGCCAGTCAAATATCAGAATATTTGAAGTCAATGTTATTCAGAGGATTCCGCCGAATATCAAATATATTGTTACATATTTTACAAGGATATTGAGATAAAAACAGCAAAATCCATAATTGACAATAGTGCACATAAGGTACCTAAAAAGTTGTAAAGCAAGACTTCAATTCTTCAAAAGCATGTACTGAAAGAAACAATATAGTAACATAAAGGTATACCAAAAAATATGTTTTCCTTACAGAATTTTTTTTATCAATAATTAAATATTCGATTAATAAACAAATTAACTGCATAAAGTGATAGCCACAAAAATTTTGTTACCGTAATTCAATTTGCATCGCGTAACTATATAATCACAATAATTAGGAACATGAGATATTAACTACTGTAGGATTAAAAATCCCAAGCAGAACTGTTCCAATATATTGCATCATTGCATTGTGTTAATATCTCCCTTGATTTGGACATCGTTATTATTAATATCATTATCCCGCATAACACCTATTCTATTGGAAGGCAAAACTTTAAAGAAATCATATAGCTTTGCCTGAAACTCTTGTGACTTAAACTTGAAAAATTAAATATTCAGGTTGATAGTTTAATAATATAATGTTGAAAATAATAATTAATTTTATAATCAGATACTAAATCAAAATGCATTTATTCAAATAAAAGTAGAAAACATAAGATTAGATTTTGAATATTTTAAGAGTTGAGACAGTAGACAAATAGGGATTAAAGAAACTACGCAATATGAGACCACTAATAAAAATTTAAAGTAAAACCCAATACCAAATTACTTTTACAACACTTACCCTAACTTACAGTACTTTGATCGAAAATGCAACCAGAAACCTTTTTAATACTGTTCGCGGTTTTAGACAATTGTGATCGACTCATTATTTAATGATCCCCAAGGCAATGGCAACTTTTTAATAAGTAAACAATTTTTTTTTATTTTTGCTTGAAAATAGTATAATAAAAAAGAATAAACAAAATTCTAAACACAAATTTTTATTAATTTGAGTACTGAGTGTGTACTGGCAGTGATTACCGTTCTCAGCTTTTAGAGATTTTAAAACGTTTGTCAAATCCAGTTAAACAGCGGGTCTATTTAGATCCGATAAAAAATAAATTAATCATATACACACATGACAACTTATATAAAAATCTATTAATAATTGATCTTGAATGCATCTTGACGTTAGACCTAATTTATTTTTTTTCAGTTTTAGAGTCATTTTAATATTTTGAAACGCAACTTCTGGCGCAAATTTAGTACAGGTTACAAAGAATAATTCCTAGAGGTAATTAATTCGCTTGTATTTAGCCGAGACAGTGATATCTTTAACCCTTTTATGTATGGGACTTGAATATTTTTATGGCAGAATATTTCGAGAAGAGTAGTTGTTAAACTATTCTGGATTCTACGCTTAGGTACTTTTAATTGCTGCGCTAAGCTTCTTTCTGTATGCAAATAACAATAAAACTTAATGTATTAACTTACGAATGCTACTGTCGTGTTTGAAACGGTAAGGTTTCATCGGATTATCTTGACGACTTTGATCACTGTAAATATAGTAACTTAGTGTGATTGAACCGTGTACATACGTTGCATTAATATTACAGAAATTCAGGAAATCAACTATCACTAAAGATGACCCAGTGAATAAGACCTTTTATTTAGATATTACAGCTGATTGTCTAACAAAATTACAAAGTTTTTCGTAACAAATGAACGTGAACGTGGTCGTATTTTTACAAAGTTCTGCTTAAAAACTGTACATGCAACAATCCCTCATTCTAATACCTAACCAAATTTACTCGCTACTAATTACTAACACACCAAATTAAAGCATAAATTTCACGTCGACGAATTTGTTTCTAAATTAATTAGTGTTAGTTTATATTAGCGAATGTATGTTATGAGGGTGCGGACGAAGGTTCCATACTCACGGCCACTTGCATCTGAAAACAATAAAAAGGTGTACATAGCGCACAGCTTCGTCATTCATAATTTAATATCTACTAGTATTGGCCTGCTCCAAATTTGCTATAACTGTCGTCTAGATTATTGTATCCAATATTATTACGAAAATACCCATATTTACCGTGGGAAAGCCATGCTGAAGTATATGCGGACGCACTAATTGGGCCGGCTCAGAACACACCACGGGCTCAGAACACTCAGCGTGAAACAGTACTTGTACTGTGTTTCGCTGAGTGAGTGAGAATATTGGTGGCCCTTAAAAGATGCCGCTTAAGTGGCGTAAAAAGCCGGCAACATAATCAATTCCCGGACTGTGGCGCGGTTGTCCATGGGCGGCGATGTTCTCTTACTCACCTGCACCGTTGTCCGCTATACTATAAAAAAAACAGTAAGAAATCAATATGTTGACAGACATGAAAACTAGAGTCCAACCGAAACTGGTTTTCCGGCCGGCACCGAAACTCACGAGGTCTAGTACAAAATTTGGTACATTTTACCCATTATTCTGCATTAATTAGAACATGAAATGAAAATACAGTATATTAAATTTATTTTTTATAATTAAAATTATTTTATATAATAAAAAAATATATATTTTCCAAATAAGTTCTCTTAGCTAAATGTTTATCAGTTATCAATAATTAAAGATCTGTTACTGTTTCATTGTATTTGTACTTAGAAGAATCATCAATCTCTTTTAGGTACAAATTATTACTAAAATAATAATTACTAAATTCACCGCAAACTTAAACATTGTTAAACCTTATAAATATATATGTGTAATATTTATTTTAAATTTAAAATTGTATATGCGAATGAGGTTTAAATAGGAGCCTCCAAAAGGATGTCCGTTGCAAATAAGAATGGCTGTATGGGAAATAATGTTCATATATAGCTTACCTTATTGGCGGGTATAGGTGAATGAGCGAACACACAATCGGGTATATCCAAGGCGCGTTCATCTAACACGGCTTCTAAAGCGGCCGCCAATTCACAGCTCTCCGCAAATGTTCCACCCTCCGCTGCAAAACGAGATTCTTTCACAATTATGGGATACATTTTATTTCTCGCGAGTTTTAACGGCACGTTAGTCGGGCATCATTGAACTTTCTGTCATTATAATACCAATTTACTAAATAGTAAAAGTAAAAATTCTGCAATTCTTGATCTAAACAGTAAATTTATAAAAATATATTTAGATTAAATCTATATGTATTTTATACATCGCTTTTATTAGAACTATTATGTAAACCAAATAATGTAAAGTTGTCCTAGTAGCCTCACTAGGTGATGCTACTAGCCTATCCGGTGAAATTTTTTTTTGCTGACTGTAATTACTATCATCACGTTCATAGATAAGATATCTATGAACTCTGGTACTATTTTGTTGATATCTTTAGTGAATCTGTGAATATCCATTCAATCCTCTATTTTCGCTTCTATCACTTTTAAAATGTAAATTTTACAAAATTTACCAACGACAAAGTCAGTACCACGGCTACGCGTACCTGGGAGGTCATATACAAGCTTAAATTAATGTGATTTTGGTATCGACCAACCTTGATTAAAGAATTCCGTGAATGCTTCGTCCGGCATCTGACTCAACACATTGGGATCCAAAATGTCATCCGGAGGCATTTGACCAACCGCTGAAAAATGTATTAAATAGAAAATAAATGTAGATATTCCGTCTAATATTATCAAAATATCAAATATAAGAAAATATTGAATGGACACACATCAAATCAAAAGAAGTTTAGTAGCTTTGTTAAGAAGCTGTTAACAACTTAGAACACCTGCTGGAAAAAGGCGTCTAAATGTAAAAGAAAGAATTTCAAACTCTTCGGAGCGAGTTTTAGGACCATGTAATGCCGAACTAGAATACAGTTGTGAATTTTTTCTAACACATTGATTTATGCTCATTACACACCGAGGTCTGCTGCAGTGCCGCCAATATATTCGCCCTCACTGAGACCGCCTATGCCCGTGTCTTCACTGTCGTAGGCCGATGAGTTAGAGTATGCGTTTATTTCTAGAAATATAAAATAACGAATAAGTTAAAATCCCTTAAGTATTTATTTTGTCAAGCCATGTTGTTAATAAAAATTTCTATTTTACAAACACAAATTTTATTTCCTTCAATTCGATAGATTTTATCTATGACTTTTAGTAAAATCAAGAGTGTGGTTTAACAGGCCAACAGAAAATTGTCTTTACAAATAGAAAGTTGTAATTGCGTATATAAATGTTATATATGTATGCGTGTAGCTGTTAAAATGATTCGATAATACAGAGAAATGTATCTCTGGCGAGGACCTACGACATTGTTTTACCTGAGAGGGATTGAGTGTGAACAGGTGGTCTCTTGGCGACGAGTCGACGTCTCCTCTTGGGTTTGCGCGGGGGTCGCGGCGGACGCACCGCGCGGCCCGAAACCCACACCCGTTTACGGCTCTTTTGGGGCTTTTCGCGGCTGAGTAGCTCGTAGTTATCCTGAATAATTATGCTTTATTATTTAAAATTGATTTTTAAGGTTGCGGGCAACCGCTGCATGCATGGTCGTCTGGGGGAGTTTTATGCCCAGCGGTGGATTTTAATACGCTGATGATGATGACGTAACTAAACTGATTTTAGCAATGTTCATTAGTAACGGGGTATTGATTACACGTATAAAGACAATAAGAGGTATACAAAACAAACATAACCGATGACGAGCTATAAAATCACTACTCAAAACGTAAAAAGAAAATTATTACCACTTCACCAGTTAGGTGCTCTGGAACCATTATTGGTAATAGATACCATCTGAAGCAATGGATTTTGGAACAAAGTATATGACTAGGTCTACCACTATCTAATTTAACCTATTTATTTAAACACTTCCAATTTATTTCAACTTTCGTACTCATTTCATTCAATATGAAGGCATCAATGCTTTATCATGTGTTATAATTTGTTCGATTGTTTTCAAATCTATGTAAGATCCAGGCGCGATGGTGTGCCTTCGTAATAAAACACTCTTTGCAGCGCTATAAAGGACTAATTATAATTCAATACACACCCGCTTCCAAGCATGTTCTGTACACAGCGGAGTCTGGTCTTGTAGCGGCAAAAGCGGCTGTTTGCAGCGCTCGCCGCCCGCGAACACTGCTGCACACGCTGCATAAAGCCGCTGATCCGGTGCTAACGTAATATGCGACAAACAATATCGTGCACACGGCAACGGACTTAAAGTACACTTTTCTTCAGCACAAATATTACTTGCGTTCGAGTCTATTTTGCTATTTTCGCCGCCTGACCAGCCGTCCGCTCTGCAATTTAAAGAAATTTGTCTTTTTTGAATGTTAAGCTAGGAAATTTGGAGCATGTATTCAAATAGTAATTTATTAAGATTATAAAAAATTAAGAGTTTTTGTGTCCCTTGCGGAAAATCTAAGAAATCTCTTAATTAGAATTTTTTTCCTAATTGACCAACATTATACCTGAACGTGGCGGATATTATACCTTTAGCCATCACGTGTAATATATAATTATTAACTCTGCTTGCAATTACAAGTGTTCATTAAAATTACTTACTTTTTTATAATTATGATTTCTAAGAAACCGATTTATTTTTCAGGTTGTGCTAATTACATAGTCCTACTTAGTTTTCCATCAATTAAAGGGAATATTTACATACGTCCACAGAATTTTTACACACGTACAAAAAAGAAATTTTCGCTTACCTCAATTTCCGTCTTTCTTGTATAGATAAAGTTCCACTCATTCCACGCATGGCCAAAAGATGATTTATCGTTTGTTGAGGAAGACGGCAAGAATTGCTACTATTTAATTGTTTCTGTAAAAAGACGTCGATAATTACAAAACTAAAAAAAAGTATAGACATTACATATGTTTACATAGAAGCACCTGCTTTTAAACTATCTACAAAACACATTTAATTGAATCGACGAGGAGCTGCACAAACACTTTACACATTCAACTTTGTTTTTGCCTTGGGGAATATATATAAGTGGAGATATATGAAGTATAACACAATTTTTTGAGCTGTATTGTTTATCAAACCTGACTTTTTATTTATTTTTACCATTAACGTAGGAATTAGTATTAGGAATAGTCGCTATATACTAGAAGCCCGTTATATAATAGAATGGTGTATTTGCAAAAAAATTAAGGAAGACAGCTACATTAATAATGATTTAATACATACAAACAGAGACTTTAAAAAGTATAAGCAAATCCTGTCTGATTTCTGTTCGGGTGTCTAACCTTAATAAGGACCGCCAATGCCCGATGCTGATCATGCTTTTTGGTTAAGTGCAAAGCAGTAGCTGTTCGAGAGACCTGTCTTCTCATAGCAGCTCTACGCAACTCCAATCTAGCACTTCTCGACTCTGCTGCACTTTCTTCCACACAGACAGGGCCCGAAACACTCTCTGCAAATAGATATAAAAATTAGAAATTTAAATTATTCACAAATTAATTAGGACAACAGCCAGGCATCATTATCATACAAAAATATATTTTACCATAACCAGGAATATTGTCTTCATCACTACTGCTACTTTCTAAGAGTTTGTAAGGGTTCGTATTAATAACGTGAAGTGGGCCACATTCAGTTAAATCTTCAAATGGTGTTTGCCAGGACTTTATAGGCTGAACTGTAACTCTATGGCGTGGCGATATCCGTTGCAGAGCCTCATGCTGTGTAGGACCTCTACCTTTTTTTACTTTGGATGATGGTTTGACTAAAAAATAAAGAACATTAATTTACTATATATTGTTTCTTTATTCTTGTCTATAGTTTAAAATAGAAAATGTTTCCTAAAATGAAATCATGCACATTCAAAATACTTAATTTACTATTGAGAATCGAGTTAAAAAAATAACAATTTTAGTAAATACAATGAATAAATAATTTATCATATTTTTTCTAGAAATCTGTTAAATTATAAATCATACTTTACTTAATGATGTAACATTAATAATTAATGTTGTGCAATTCTTAACAAGTAGCACATACCTGTAGCTTTCTTAAGAGCCTGAGTGGAATTTTTTGTGGGTTCAGTCTTATTTACTGTCATATGACTTTCAGGCAAAATTTGTTCTCGCTTAAATACATCCAAAAATGTTTGAACTCCAGTTGAGGTGGCCACTAAAGGTACTTTGCCATTTGTTACGTGACTTTGAACCTGTAAGACTTTGTGAGTCTGTAATATTGGGTCTCTTGAGGAAATAACACTTGGTTGGTGAATACCAGTAACCTTCAGCTGATTTGCACAATCACCTTGATTCTGTACCTTTTTAACTTTGGCATTCACAGTCTTTTTATCAACTGCCTTGTTTACTACCTTATGAACTATATCTGGCCTAAAATGACCATTTAAAACAGATTGTTTAGAGGTTATCTTATTCTCATCTTCATTAAAAACTTCTAAAATATCAAATTCTTTAATTGGGTTTTCCAAAGTCTTAATTTTAGCTTCATTTTCTGACAAATTGCTATTTTCTTCAGTATTACTAACAGTGATTTCACCAGCTATGATGTCAGAATCATTAAAGGTATACAAATCATTGGGATCAATCTTGAATTTCGAATGGAAGAAGTTATCTGACAGATGCGGTACATAAGTGTGTTCATCTCCTGAGCTATCATTAATAAACATATTTACATCAGTATTACATGATCCAGGAACACTCTCAACTGCCATTTTATACTGGCTTGCACAGCTTGTTTCTGATATATTTTGGGTAATACCACTGAAACTAAGATAAAGCATTCATGATCATATCAAATAAGTAAGTAAATGTTAAAAAATGTTTAAATATTGAAAATTATACTTAAACAAATAAAACCAATGATAGCTGTCTACAACACACATAGTGTATCAGGATAATGTGCATATTAGTAAGTTTAAATGGTCAAGAGGAAAAGTATAATGTAAATGAATGTTCTGTTTTGCTGAGTTAGTTATTTATATGTATTTGGTAAACAAATATAATTCCAAGTAACTAATTGCTTACCCCACATTTTCTGAAGCGCTCAAATAAGACATTTTAAGGACATCTTACAACCTAAAGTCACGTACAAAAATCAAATGCAATATGGTCATTGGTCCCTGATACAAATCACTGAAAATAAAAATTATTGGTCGGATAGCTCAATCGTTTATTAGTAGTAAAATACGCATTATTTTGCTTTCAGAAGATAAGAATTTTATTTCATAATGCAATGACAGCCAGTGACATGTGTCAAGTTTATTAAATACTCTTTATTTATAAATCGGTTTTTAACTTTTAACTGAAACAATTTATTAATTGCATTAATAAGTATTGTTAATAGCAAAAACTAAATAGACTAGTTTGCGCACTGAAAGAAAAGAAGTCAAGCACGAAACATACACCTACATTTGCTAATTCATTGTTTAACAAATTTACCAAACGTTTCATTAAATACCTGTTGTAAAAGAACTTCCAACTTATTCAAATTATTATATTTCGCAGTATTTTGCACACAAAAATACTATTAATTGAAAAGCTTTGTTGCAAAATTAACTTCAATAACATCAAATACTTGACAATGGACTAATGGCATGTTGATAAATAACTTGACGTCTTGCTAATTGACAAATATTTTGACAATATCCCACATTCACTTACTATTTGTTCTGTTTAGATCAAGAACAATTATAGCTTTCAATAGAAATCGGTTTCTTCTATCAAAAGTTTAGAGGCCACAGACCGCGTAGAATCTAGTGCACTCAGGCTTAATAACACTTCATTGGGATGGGAAAATCTTATATATATAAGATTTTTTACTTGTATATATGTTAAAAACTATAGTTTTATATTCATAAAGAATAATAAACTTTATTCTACTTATAAGAATACGAGTATGCCTAATTGTATTTATTTCAACAATGGTTTACAATATGTTTATTAATTAAAGTTACCACTTTAGATATATGTTATCATTTAAAGTGAATTAAAAAGTACTTGCTTATCATAGTTACTTCAAAAACTATTAAACAATAAGTAACTTATTTAATTTCCGTTTATTAATTTATTTTTTTACCAAAACATCTTATGTAAGTTGTTAACAATATTACCTTTTTCTGAAACTAATTCTAATAAATAATATGTGCGATAGCATATATAATATTATGTTAAAAAGTTAAGTTACCGATAAAATGGTTTTTGTAAAACAGAAATTTCTAAAAAGGAAAATTATTGTCCATATTGTATTTAAATTTACCGCCTATTCAGATTTTAATTTGAGAACCCCATTTGTAGAAGCGTTGTTGTGAATCCAATATGGCGTTAACTGATGTTTTAATATTTTGAAGGTACGTCAATTTGACGATTCTGTAATGTGTATCCCGGTAAATATCTTGTTATTTATGTGATTACAGTTTGTATTGTTAATTATATTACAGTTTTTTTGCTTATTATGGATTAATAAAGTGTAGTGAAAGTCTGATGATTGTATTGTTTTGTTTGTAGTTTCCGATACTTTAGTGATCCATTCTCGTAATTAATTTAGACCTATTGATATTTACATTAGTGCTTATCAGTAAATTCTCGCACTATATACTTGTTATATAAACCAACAATGTTTTGTTTTTGTTGAAGACCTGAAAGTTGAATGTAATCATAGTAATTATCATTTTATTCTATGTAATTTCAAAATTTCAAGTGGTTATGAGAAAGGTATTTATGCTTTTATTTCAGAAATTTTATTACCAATGGGAGTTAAATAATTCAAACAACCGGTGCATATGAATAGCGGCAGAATACGCAATTCATAGTTTGAGAACTTACTTGTAGGTGCGCGAACATGACTGATACTAGACGAAGAGTAAAGCTTTATGCTCTGAACGCAGACCGGCAGTGGGATGATAGAGGGACCGGCCATGTATCCTCATGTTATGTTGAAAGGCTCAAGGGTACCTCCTTATTAGTGAGAGCAGAATCAGATGGAACATTACTATTAGAAAGTAAAATACAACCAGATACAGCGTATCAAAAACAGCAAGATACTTTAATAGTATGGTCAGAAGGTGATAACTTTGATTTAGCTTTAAGTTTTCAAGAAAAAGCTGGATGTGATGAAATATGGGAGAAAATTTGTCAGGTAAATTTTAAGTTAATAAAATCCTTAATTATTATCAAATGTATCAAATAATGTATATTTGATACATTTGATAATAATTATATATATATAATTAATAATTGTAACAAAATAACCTCAAAATTTTATATTTAGGTACAAGGCAAAGATCCTTCAGTTGAAATAACACAAGACATAGTTGAAGAATCTGAAGATGAGAGGTATGATGAGATGTCTGATAGTGTACAACCAGTAGAATTACCTGCATGTGAAATGGGTCGCTTAGAAGACATCAGTGAGTTGGTTAACAGTTGTTTGGTCTCTCCTGCAAGAAAGGATAAATTAGCAGCAGCTTTAGAGAGTCAGCACTATATTAAAAAATTACTCAATCTTTTTCACATGTGTGAAGACATAGAGAATATTGAGGGCTTACATCATCTCTATGAGATATTTAAAAGCATTTTTCTTCTAAATAAAAACACACTCTTTGAAACAATGTTTGGTGACGACACAATATTTGATGTTGTCGGATGTCTAGAGTATGATCCCAGTTTACCCCAACCCAAGAAACATAGAGAATATTTAAGAGAGCTAGCCAAATTTCGTGAAGCCATTCCCATTAAGAATAAGGATTTGCTTGCTAAAATACATCAAACATACAGAGTTCAATACATACAGGATATTGTCTTACCAACTCCAACTGTTTTTGAAGACAATCTGTTAAGCACATTGTCCAGTTTTATATTTTTTAATAAAGTAGAAATAGTGAAGCTAATAGAAGAAGATGAAAGATTTTTAACAGATTTATTTAAGTTACTAATGGACAATAAGACACCAGATGTTAAAAGGAGAGATTCAGTTTTGTTTTTAAAGGAATTTTGTAATTTTTCTCAAAATCTTCAGCCACAAGACAAAGATGCATTTTATAAAACACTTGTATCATTGGGAATCCTGCCAGCATTAGAAATTACACTGAGTATAGATGATCAAAAGACCAAGACTGCATCTATAGATATTTTGACTTATATAGTTGAATTTTCACCTTCAGTAGTCAGAGATTACACATTACAACAAGCTAATAATACTGAAGAGGTAATAAATTTATATTCAAATTTAAGTTTCCTTTATAGTTTCATACAAGTTGTTGTAGGTAGATTAAATATTAAAAAATATAAATGTATTTTCAGGAACAAATGCTTTTAAACATTGTGATAGACCAAATGCTTAGAGACAGAGATCCTGAGTTGGGTGGAGCAGTTCAACTTATGGGTGTTCTACGTATACTTCTTGATCCTGAGAGTATGTTAGCATCTGTAAATAAGAGTGAAAAAGCAGATTTCTTAAATTTCTTTTACAAACACAGTATACAAACATTAATAGGTAAGAATTTATAGTAATTATTGTTGGGCTAAATATTAAATTAATTCAGCTTTTGAAAAAGTTTAAATAGACATACTGTACATTTCTATTACAGCACCATTGCTAGATAACACCACAGGTGAGAAGCCTTTAAAAGAAGACTATCACACAGTGCAGTTACTTGGTTTAGTGCTGGAACTACTCTCATTTTGTGTTGAACATCATACGTACCATATCAAGACCTGTATATTAAATAAGGTGATCATAATTATTTTACTTTTTACAAACCACTATTTTCTGGTTACATAATTTTTTTATTTAGCTTGGATTCAAATTTAATGAGCTGCGGTACATACATAGTGTGCCTTAGTAAACTGAAAACTATTTAATTTTTGAAGAATGATTTAAAATTAGTTTTTTTTATTTCTTCAGGATCTTCTGCGTCGCATTTTGGTACTGATGAGATCGACGCATACATTTCTTGTCCTCGGCGCTCTGCGGTTTATGAGAAAAATCATCGCGCTAAAAGACGAGTATTATAATCGTTATATCATTAAAGGAAACCTTTTTGCGCCAGTAATAGATGCGTTTCTTAGAAATAATGGACGGTAAGATCATGGTTTTTTAATATGCATAGATTATTCAATTTAATAAAATTAAAAAAAAAATTATGTTTATCTTAATATTTTGTTAATAAAAAAGCATATGTAAAATATAGTCATGGATTGTTCTAAGAAGTATATCTCAGTATTGTATAAATTATATGTAAAAGACAAAATTTTTTCTTTATTTGTTTAATTTATTCAATAAGATAGTTTTACATTATAAGCAAGCTCATTATGTTCTTTTTCAACGGTTTTGTTTTTTTTTATAAAATAGCTTTAAATTTTGCAGATATAATTTACTAGACTCAGCTATATTAGAATTGTTTGAGTTCATAAAGCTTGAGGATATTAAGTCATTATGTTCGCACGTGGTGGAAAATTATGGCAAGATATTAGAGGATGTGGAGTATGTCCAAACATTTAAAACTCTAAAATCTCGGTATGACCAACATCAAGATAAACTTAAGGAACGGGATAGAGGTAAATACTGATAGCTTTAAAAATCTTTATGAATCTAAAATATTCAAGTTTATTTGATCTAAAACTTAAAATCATGAAAGCTTTGATCATAATGTAATAATGACTCTTTCTTGAGTGAATCTTTGTAGCACAATGACTGAAATCCCGACTCAGATTCTTTAGTTCGGGTCCATTCTCGTCGCGGAACAATTGTGTGCATGTTGTACAAATGTTTGTTTTTGGTCTGGGTGTTTTTAGTTCTATTTATTATTCTATTATTCTATATTTATGTATTTACTAGTAGACTCGGCAGACGTCGTTCTGCCCGCTACACTACCTACCGAGTTAGACTTACGTGTTTCTATTAAATATTGTCATGTTTGCACAATACAATTATAAACTGTAATCGATGTCTTATTCTGATTATACAAAGTTTTACTAAAATACGTTCTGTATTTTCACGTGAAGGAATAAAAAACATCCATCGGAACAAACTTTCGTATTTATTGAGCACAAATAAGTAAAAAGCAGGAATAATTTCACTGTATTATCGTCACTATAATTTTATATTTGATTTACACTTCGGTCTATGTAACAGGCTAATACCAAAAATTAAAAAAGTAGAAATAATTAAATTTCACGCTATTTCGGTTACTACAAAATAAATTTAATTTATACTTT
>DWCF01004856.1:0-15426 GCA_018230265.1 Delias oraia | reverse complement strand
AGCATTGCCCTCTCCATAGCTCGCTGAGTGACTCTGAGCTTCTCCATCAGACCCATCGTAAGCGACCACGTTTCAGATCCGTATGTCAACACTGGCAACACGCATTGGTGGAAGACTTTCGTCTTCAGGCACTGAGGTAATTTAGAGGAAAAGATGTACTAAGGGTACTTATAAATTGTCAATTTTTTAATGGAATATACAGACTAAGCAAACTAACTGATATCATCTCCGTAATTAGGTGAATTCAATTAAGAAAATTCTACTTCCGGTTCGGGATGTGGTAACTCTGGTAAGAAGAGCTAGAGGTGTCCATGGACGCAGAACTGCTTATCCTAGATATATTGCTATCCTTCTTGTTTGCCTCCGTTTTAAAAAAAAAGTAGAAATCCAAGAAAATACCAGAAAAACCGTAATATTCACATTTGTTTAACTTGTAACTTGAAGTTCTATTTGACACACATTATTTTCATCACTTTAAATCACTGCATTTTATCTCGCAAATCAGAATTCAGAAGTTGATTCAATACAGTTCGAATCAATTACGTTTCACCTGTTTTTTTTTGAAGTTATTTTTCGTATCATGTAATAAAACAGATTATTCCATACATATTAAAATTTAATACATATATAAAATCATTATAATACATTACTGAAGACGTGTTACATCTATGAATATAAATTTGGTCTATTTATTTCTTTTCTCTATGATGTAATGGACAACTCATTCCAAACTATGTTTGTGACGCCGGTTTCGCCACTAACCGGTAGGTTCAAATATGCTTCCGATGTCCTCACTCACTCAAACAAACACATTACAACCTTCTCGCTGGTATTATGTGAGGCAGTGGTGTTATTCCTAAAGAGCCGGTTTGATAAGTGCGTCCCTCCTCATATTAATCACTGAAACATTTATTCCAATCTCCATATCCAATTAACGAACATTATTTATCATTTAAAATGCAATAAAATTATTATTTTCCATTCACAATGATTTAAACAAAAAGTTTATTAATCTATTGTAAAAGTTTGCATTACTTATCACCAAGAATAGCAGAATAAAATTGGTTGCCATGACAACGGATATAATAGACGTTAAGCCACCATTATCGACAGAGGCCCAAGGGAAAATGAAAGAAAATGCAAAATAAAAACTTCGTGTTGCGGATGATTTTAGGCGTCATTAAGTAGGTATTTGGACGGAAAATAAAACAAAAAAATCATTTTTACCTAAACTGTGGCTGTTTCCATTCCAACTCCAAATTGTTATTCCAAAAAATGTTCCAAATTCCAATTTCACTTTTTATGGTATAGCTTACAACGGAGAAGGTGTGATGTGAAAATAATAGCACCGGTGGCTCAGCAGGGGCAAAGTTGTCTATGGGCGGAAGAGAAGTGTCTACGTTTATACGCTTATCATACGGAAGCTCCTATTCGTTGCGTACTGATTTTTATTATAAGCATAAGTTTCTTCTAGTAAACTGTTTTCACTATTCTTAAAAAATAAGAATAGGTACTAAAGTACCAGGAACGATAATTTAAAAAAGAGATTTAAAATTTACTACTCCATATAAAATATAGACAAATAAGATACATTATATCTTTCGATATACATATTTGCACGAGGATTATGCAAAATCCATTCGCTGGATATGGATAATTTCGTTGGATGGATGGAATTTTCACGGTTTATCGCTTCAGAGCCTTTATTATCTCGGAAAAGATAAAATTTATAACTTATACAATAGATATGTCTAATTTCATACGATTTATGTCTTTATAGTTTTTATGCAGAAAACTAATATAAAATGATGTGATGATTTATTATTTCAGCCGTAGGACGTCCACTGCTGGAAATAGGCCTCCATTTCGCACGTCAATGATGATGATTGCTATGATTGGTGCATAACAAAAAATGAAGTATCCTTGAATACTGAAAAAAATATTATATCTAGTAGATTTTCTATTGTGTAGCGAACAATAAAACAGACGGCTCTCTTTAATAGCCAAAGATCATCGCTGCCCATGGACAGCAGCACCCAATCTGGGTTTTAAGTGTATAGTCAGCCTTTAACTCCGCTTAAGCGGTTTAATTGCATTCACTCACTCAGCGAAACACAGTACAAGTATCATTTTTACGCTGGTTTTCTGTGAGCCCGTGATATTACTTTAGATGAGCCATTCTAATTAGTGAATCATAGCTCTCTCACGTATTAATATATTCTTTTTATTCTAAAGGCTACTTACAAATATACTAAGTATTTCAAAAATATAGTATCTTATATCACATACTAATTTCCCCGAAATTCAATTGAAATGTGAAGGGAACTGGCGCTGGTAAGCTAAGATAGACTGAGTGAAATTGAAAAATTTGTATGTTTTAATAAGAATATATTGTATGTTTTTCAATGAAACAGACACAAAACAGACACAAAAACTTTACTACAAAAAATGCTCAGCGTGAAACAGTAATTGGACTGTTTGTAGCCGAGTGAATAGTGAAAAAGTGATGCTTTTCTAAAAGAGCGAGGAAAATCTAAAAGGCAATTTTTTATGGAAATGGCGGCAAACGAGCAAGAGGCTCACCTAGGATAAGCGGTCCTCCGCCAATGGACAGCCATTAGAGCCCTAGCCCTTCCAGAGATGCGGTTGCGTTGCCGGTCTTTAAGGACTATATATGCTTTTTTTCTAGAAGGTTACCATGAAAAACCGTTTCCGAATCCTAGCATTTCACGCTGAGTGCGTCATTTGCTTCGACGTGGTTCTCCCACGGGTGAGTATACTTTTCATTCTGAAATATATCTTATAGTATATATAACATATGTTGAAATTATATGCGTATATTTTTACTAAAACCTCACAAATACGTAACGGAGCAAGGTAATAAAATATATAAATAAAACAGAATACGTAGTGCCTAAGAGATCTGAGGTGATAGATCCTTACCCCAGGCATACCCTCATCAGATTTTCAGGAGTTTTCTCAAAGCAATCGATCAGACTCGCCAGTATAATTAAGGGAAGGCTGTCTCCGCTTCTTCAAGCGGAGGAAGCATGAAAAACGTGGGATATTATTAACTATGATATTTATATCAGGATTAATATTTTTTTAATTTTCTATAAATACTTAATTTTATTAAGTCTAGTCTTTTACCTTAGTGTATGGTTATTATGGTAAAAAAGTATTGTTTTTACTGTATTTCTTGCCATTTTTAAGCTTTCCTTCCCATGCCGTAAGGCTTAAGAAAATTTATTCAAGGTGTTCACGATTTTTTCTCTTCGCAACACATTTGGCGATTCATTTGCTTTTATATGAATTTATTACTACACTTATAGTTTACCGATCATATAAGGTACACCGCTTCAGAATTACACACATTTGACCATTTTTATGCCTTAGCGGACAACGGAGCAGGTGGGTTTCCTATATAGCAAGAGAACATCCCTCCATGAACAACCTAGCCGCTGTCCACAAATTGGTTGTGTTACCGGCTTTTTAATATAGTTGAGAAAATTTTAAGCGGCAATTTTAATGGTCTCCGATATCCTCACTCACGCTGCGACATACACTACAAGTAACGTTTCACGCTGAGTATTCTATGTGCCCGTGGTATCACTTCGGATGAGCCGGCCCAATTAGTGCATCAGCATATGCTTCAAAATGGCTCTCCCAGGAGTGAAATATGAAACAAAAATATAATTTCATAAAGAAAACTCAAGTATATAAATCCCTAGCGCGTGAATCTAAACACAGCTTGACTATATATAATTTAATAATCCAAGGTATCTTACGTTGTACCTTTATTGCGGCCTTTGTGACACCATTACACGTAAGTTATGTCTCACATTCGACCCTATTTTATTGTATTAGCATTTATCTGGAGTTATAAGATACTATAAGTATATCTATACTTATAGTATCTATAAGATACTATAAGTATAAGTATTATGTGATTATTGAGTACTATCATACGTTATATATTAAAATTGTGACAGTTTTTTTGTATTTGCTAAAATCTGATCTCTTTTTTTAATAGAGAGGAAAACAAGTAAAAGGTCATCTAATATAAGCTGTCTTCCTCCATTCCATTCTGAGTCGCGGGTGGGTTTTCGGCTTTTTCGTGATAGATACGCTGTTTTTTTTAACATAACCAAGTCATATATGTTTGGAAATACCTCCAAATATCATAGAGTGATGATGCGCGGCACAAAATTCTCTAAAAACGTTATTTTAATTTAATATTTTGTATTGATGGCCCAAATTTTCTTTTATTATATTTGTTTGCGTATGGTCTTTGAAAATCGGCGCTCTGCCATTTGTGGTGGGGCATACAGACCAGCCCATTAAACTTACCCTTATATAATTGTAAATCCTATTAACAATATACATATTTAGTAAGTTTACATACATAAATAAAAATATTTTTTCTACGGCAAAGCAACCACAGCAAGTGGGTCTTCTAGATGGTAAGCGGCTTTTTAAGGTCCTCCGATATTTCCACTCATTTAATTAATAACAAAACAAGAACCGTTCACTCTGAATATTCTGTAGTATCACTTCGGACGAAACGGTAGGTACAATTAGTGCATCAGCAAATGCTTCAGCAAGATTCTCCACGGATAGAGGGTAATTCTATGGAATTATAATCAATAAGTAATAAAATTAAAACTATGCCGCTATCACCTGAAATGAGTTGTCAAACATACACTGTGTTATGTCTCTCGTTGAATATTCTATCTTCGGATTATTTTCACATCGCGACGATTCTCTTAAATCAACGCCATCTCATCTGTCACTCCTGTTTTGTTTTCTAATCGCTTTGCAAAGAAAACCAATTTATTTTTAGCAGTTTTTATCAACAATCTTGATGAAAGATTTGGTGATTTTATTTAAGATCTTTTAAATTAAAGGAAATCTGTACGAAGTGAGACGGTTATTTGAAGTAAACTTTAGTTGAAGGTGTTAAAATTCAAAGAAAATAAACAGAAGACGAAAAAAGTCTGCTAAATATATGCAAAGATTAATTCTTGGCAAGCCAGCGAGTTTGCCTCTCCTTGCGTTAAGCTGTAAAGTCTAAACAGGCCAACAGCAAGGAGACCTATTAAAAAAACTCTTTTTATTTCAATTTATTGAGCTTAAACGAAGATGTTAAAACCAATAATATGTGATCCTTAAAATATCACACTTGGATACAGCAGGGAAAACATTAATAGTGAAAGAACACCATCATGCATGGTCAACCAAAACAATACGCACCTTGGTTGTGTAGCTGGCTTTTATCGCCACAACCGGTAAAACTAAGCGGTTTCCCAGTATCGTCAATCATTGCAAAGTACAAGTACTATTCAGACTGGTACTCTGGTGTATAGTGTAATGTTTCCCAAATAACTACTGATATCCTATCCTATATTTTTACCCGTGGAGAGCCATTCTGAATCATATGCTAACACACTAATTGGACCGGCTCGTCCTAAGTGAAAGCACAGCCAAAAACAGAATCTTAACGTGAAACGGTATTACGCAATGAGGGTGAGGAGGCCCTTAAAATGCCGTTAAAGTGGCGTAAAAAACCAGCAACACAACCAAGTGAGCGGACACTGGCTCGGTTATCCATGGTTTGCGGTGTTCTCTTACGATATAGGAGACCCACTTGCTCCATTGTCTGCTATACTATAAAGGAATATCCCTTAGAAACCAGTATTTTAGAAGAAATACTAACAGATAAAAAATTTCTAAAGATTTTTGTTTTAGTATTGTCATGTTTCTATTTTCACGTCAGACATATTGGATATTTTATATAGGTGTCCTAGATTCTATTGTTACCTTTAATAAAATTTAATTCAACGAAATTGTCTCTATTCTTCTAAACAACTGAGTGCACAAAGCTCTTAGTAATTATAACTGGTTATGGCCGGCTGTGACCGACTTCACAATGGGAATAGAACGTTGATGTACTTATGGCTGCAAGTTAGAAGCGATTAACAACAATACAACGTTTTTTAAATATCTTTTTATAGCATAGCCGGCAACGGAGCAGGCGGGGATCCTCTATGGTAAGAGATTTTTTTTAAGGTACAACGGACAGGTGGGTTTCCTGTACGGTAAGAGAATACCACCGTGCATGGACAAAAGCGCCAAGGTTTTTAAGGGCGTCCGTTGTCTTCGCTCACTGAGCGATTTCACGCTAAGTATTGAAGCCGTGAGTCCGTGCTATCAATTCGGACGAGCCGGCCTATTTAATGCATATGCTCCAGCATAGCTCTCCCGAAGCTAAAAGATTACCATTCCTCTTGGACAAACGCACAACATCCTTGACTTTTCTTCACATCATTACTTTAACTGAATAGCCGGCTTTTTAACTTCACGGGCCTTTGATATCCTCACTCACTCATCGAAACTATGCGCGTGTGGTATCACTTCGAACGAGCTGATCCAAAAGGTTTTTTTATAGAAACGGTGGCAAACGAGCAGGAGGCTCACCCAGGGTAAACGCTCCGCCCATGGACACCTCTCCCTCCCATGGACGCCCTCGCAGAGTCGCGGATGCGTTGCCATATCAGTAGTGTGTCAGGATGTACGTTAGCATTGCACTGCCACGTGTAAGACAGCGTTCAGACACTCGCTCAGCCATTGTCAAGATCGAACCCAACAATTCTCGTTTTTTACAATGTTCTGAAAATATATAAAATAATAATAAAACCATTTATTCTAAATCTCTCTTACAGTATATAATTGAACCAAACATTGTAATATTGGCGATAAAAAAAAACTCTAAGTTTTTTGTTTGTTCTTTTCGTTGAAGTATGTCTTTCGAAGTGGTAGCTTTACTATTGTAAATTAACATGCAAAACTGCCTCTTACTATGCCTATTACAACGTGTTTTAAAACATTTTTGCTAAAATTTAAGAAATATTACTAATAATTAATGTTAGTATTGTTTATAGTTTTAGGTGGTGAGACTGAAATGGAATATGATGGCTCTAAACAGACATAAATGGAAAAGATTGGAGGTGATATTTACCGACTGGCAATGGGATAAGGAAATGTTAATAAAATATCAAATGCTAGAGAAATAGTTTATAAAAGAATATATTATTATTATTATTTCTGAGGTATGGACTCCTGTTTGGCTAATAGATTCCTCCATCTTTCTCCATAACTCCCTATCTCTGCCTGATTTTATCCATTCAACTCATGCGACGTATGCAATAGCATCAGCGCCCCATTTTAATTGCTGACTAACATTGCTACTCCCCATTTCTCCTTTCTATTGTGTAGCATCAACGCTCCAAGTTCTGTCTGCGTAATGTGAAATATCTGAAAATAGTTATATTCGGCTATTCCACTACTAATAACATAATATATGTTTTATCTTTATTATAATTATTATAAGTAAATGTATTAATTCTATTATATATGTATATATGTATTTATTGTTTCTAATAAACCTAGAAAACAGTTCGCTAGTAAATTGTAAATGCAACGAAAAATCTGAAACATTATCCGTCCCATTCATGAAATTAGAATAAAATATCCATTTGTTTTATAAATAAGGCCGCCGAATGGCTTTTAATATTTGGACCACGGAATAATTGTATGAAATCTACGTTAATGGGTACATACGGAATAGAAATGCCGACAAAATTGAATATTTCATACCTCTCACAAACTTAACGCGAGAAAAATGTATGTTATCTAATAAAAAAATACGAGTGTCATCTGAATTCTGTTATATAGAAACACATTTTGAGAAACTCAAATAATCTCAAAATATAATAAATATTAGAAAATATGTAAATAACAAACTAAGCTACTATACATAAAAAAGATACTGTTTTTATAGAAAAACTAGAAAAATGCCGAAGTTTTGGTCTAAAAAGAAAGCATTTTGTTACACGCAACACCATTACTGTAGTACTGATAATAATTGGTGGTGAACCGTTCGGCCTATGTTGTGCCTCTTTCACGACTAGCTCTCACTTTACAAAAAAAATAGACTTCTCCAAAATAAATCCATGGAAGAGACAGCAGTAGAACAAAAACAAATATATATATTACCAATTTTTCACCCATAGGAGAGCCATGCTGACACACAAATTGGGACGGCTCATCCGAAGTGATACGACAGGCTTACATAATACTCAACGTGAGATGATAGTTGTACCTACTTGAAACGATGCTTATACTGTATTTCACTAAGTGATTTAGGCTATTGGAGGTCCTTAAAACAGCCGCTTAAGTGGCGTTAAAGACGGCAACACAACCAATGCGCACCAACGATCGATACGCGCGGTTGCATATAGGCGGCGATGTTCTTTTATCACATAACAAGAACAAACTAAAACCCTAAGTAACATACGCATTTTGTTATAAATTTTCAGGGAGTTTCAAACCAATTCTAATATCATAAAAAATATTAATTTAATAAATACACATAACAGTGGCACGATGGTCCAAGCTTACATCTAAATTAACTTTTCAAAACAATACTAAGTTGAACGAGTTGCCGCTGTCACAGTTTAATCTGTAATCGTCTTAAGTGCTCTGAGCTTCAGTCAGATATTAGCAATGTTGGCCAGTTTCCTCTCGAGTATTTTTCTTGGGGAAAACTATTGTGCCAAGCGTATTTAACTTTAAAAATATGTATAGCTTTGCAATTTTCCAAGTGATTTTCATATACACGTATTAATGTGATAATTTCATTATTTTATTATATATTATTATTTTTATCACCCACTAACAAAATGAGTCTAAGTATCGAATGATTCTCTCCATCGGTTTTTTTAAATAGCGGGCAACATACTGGGAGGTCCTTTATGGAAAGAGATAGACGGCACGGACAACCACGCCACAATATGGGCATTACTTGTGTCATTGGATTTATAACCCGCGGTATAATTTCAACAGCCTCCGTCAACCTGACTCACTTAACGAAACACAATTAGTACTATTTTACGGTGGTTTTCTGTAAGCCCGTGATATAACTTCAGACGAGCATGCCGAATTAGTGCGTTCACATATGCTTCAGCGTGTCTCTCCATGGATAAGATAATGTTAAAACACTCTCGCGACCAGTGTGAAGGCCTTCCAAAGACCAAATAAATATTTAATTTTTATCCGGACTGGGATTGGAACCCAATACCTCTCGGTTCATGGTAGGCTCATAATACCACTTAGCTACAGGCTCTCGACACTTACCAAGCAGAAATGTATGACACTAGTCACGTACCTCAGGTATTTTTGCTTCCCCTGACTCAATAAAATACTCAATACATAAGGAATCAATTAAGTAGATGCGTACATGTATTCTAAGCCAAACTCAATAGTAAACCTTATTAAATCTCGCGCCGGGGTTAAGTACTTGAAATTAATTGCTATTCAAAGGCGTGTTCTGAGTGAATTACACAGTGAGATTAAGATTGAATTAAATTCTGTTAACTTTATGCACTGTGCCTTGCTAATGTTCTAATTTTAGCGCTGTCACAAAATAGTAATAAGCTTATTGAGAGTGTCGCATATTCTGACCACGGGTGATACCACGGATGATACCACGGGCTCACAGAATACTTAACGTAAAACGGTAACTTTACTGTTTTTCGCAGAGTGAGTGACGGTATTGGAGGCCCTTAACAGTGCCGCTTAAGTAGCGTAAAAAGCCGACAGCACAACCAAAGCGCGGACTGTAGCGTGTTGTTCATGGGCGGCGGTGTTCTATTACCATATAGGTGACCCACCTGCTCCGTTCTCCGTTATAGAATAAAAAAAATGTTACCCATTGGAGAATCATGCCGAAGCATATGCTGACGGAATTGGGCCGCCTCGTCGGAAGTGATACCATCGGTGAGTATATTACTCAGCATGAAACGGTGAATGTACTGTGCTCTCTGTGTTTCACTGAATGAGTGAGAATATATAGGCCAATTTCTAGGATAAAAATTATACCCCTTGAGCGGCGTAAAAAGCAAGCAACACAATTAAAGCATGGATTGTGGCGTGGTTGTCTATGAGTGGCGGTGTTCTCTTACCATATGAGTCTACACCATTGTCGTGTTGTTAATTATAAATTGTTCACACCGGGATTCGAACCCGATACCTCTCGCTTTGTTGTAAATTTATAAAACCACTTAGCTACGTGGCTCTCAAAAAACAGCTTTCAAATTATAATATTTGTTGGAACTACCAACTCCCCACTTCAAACGGAGATTAACGGACATATCACAAGATGAAATTCCACATTTTATACAAGATAAAATATCTGCATAATGACGGAAAAACATCGGGCTTAACATATTCCGCCCTATAGCGTATGACGTCTTTCACATTTGCCTGTAGATTGCTCTGTGACAAACACCTCTCCCCTAAAGAGGCTGCATATATATCAAAAACGCTTTATCTGATCTATAAATTCCTGTTTGATATGTTTTTATGGAATCGGTGGCAAACGAGCATGAGGCTCATCTAGGATATGCGATCCTTCGCCCATAGACAACCCTTGACTTTGGAAGGACGCGGGTTCGTTGCCGGCCTCTAAGAGATCGGTATTCCCTTTTTTTGAAAATCCACAAGTCAAATTGATTTGGAAATACATGTAATGCGAAACTGAGTACACAGAGTGGCAGTGTGCGGCAAAAAACTCTTAGTTGTGGAACGACAAATATCGAGATGTTACAGGTGAAACCCTTCTACCAGAGTGCATTCTGTCTCAATGTTTGATGTGAATATCGGGTGTAGATATTAATCAAAAAATTATTATTAAATTATTAAGCCGCGTATACTCTAACGTAAGAAAACGTTTTCTTGAAGGATCCGTAATTAAAATTTCTAAATATAGACCCGTCTTGAAATTACGGTGTTTGACGTGTACAATATGCAAAGAAAAATAATTTTCTCGTATGTCTATGAAGAATCTATTATAACTTTGATATTTTAATATAAGAACTACTAGTTACAGAGACGTCACGGCTGAGTTAATTCTAAATGACATGTAAGAGCCATGCTGAAGCATAGCGAACGCACTAAATGGGCCGGCTCGTCCGAAGTGATACCACGGGGCTTACAGAATGTTCAACGTGAAACGGTATTAGTACTGTTTCGCTGAGTGAATGAGGACATTGCAGGCCCTTAAAAAATCCTCTTAAATGGCACAAAAAGCCAGCAACACAACCAATACTAATTAAATTTATAATAATTTAATTTAAATGTTTTCAGTTTTTGTAAGAACTTGACATTTGCTGTGCAAGTGTCTTAACATTGCCATACCCGTGGGAGAACTTAACTGAAGCATATGCTGGCGCCTTAATTTGGAGGTTTTTTCCAGATTGATGAAATTATAATGTTTATTCGAACCGGATATGGAACCCGATACCTCTCGCTTCGTTGTCGGCTTATAAGACCAGCTACAAGGGTTTCAAAACATATTCACAGGCTATTATCTGAAAATTCCAGTAAAAAACTTTTTTTTGTAATTTCTAAAACATTATAAAAATCTACTTTTTATTCAAATTTAATTACAATTCTGGCTTCAAAAGTCTTATTAAAATAATAATTATTATTATCACTAAACGACCACAACAAAACGCAACACGCTAAATTTGTGCAAATATTTCACGAAAATAAAATTATTTTAACTGTAATGTTTTTCAAGTATCTGCGATATGCAAATCCCATAATTGCCAATTAAGATATGTATTGAGTGTAAACTTGCAAATCAGCAGTTCAGTTTTATATTACGATTCATTTACTTAAACATTTCCATCGTTTTATTACAAATGTCCTATAATTTCTTTCTATCTTTTGGTTTGTTATCAATCATACAGTACAACAATCCGCGTTTCAATTGTGTTGCTGACCTTTTTACGTCGTTTAGCATCAGTTTTAAGGCACTCCAATATCTTCATTCAGCGAAACAAAGTAGAAGCACCATTTCAAGTACAACTACCACTTTATGCGGAATTTTCTGTGAGCCCGTGGTGTCACTTTGGACGAACCAGCCCAATTAGTGCGTCAGCATATGCTTCAGCATGGCTCTCCCATATCAATTATATCGTGTAAAACTACGTTTTCAAAAAGACATCAAAACTGTCTAGCATTATCTATTCAAAAGAAACATTAAGCCAGTTAAAATACCTGAACGACGCTCCTTTGATAATACGTAAGGGTACTTGTTTGTGCGGGAAACTCTTTAGACTACTTACGTTCTACGCTTGCACTCTTTTAACATTGTTTCTAAGAGGAAGTTGAAATAAATGACTCAATTTCTGTACTTAAACATTTAAGTAACACACTGAGAAAGGACTTTATTTATCACCAATTATCAACATTACCAATGTATCTTTTTTTATGAAAACGGTGGCAACCGAACAGGAGGCACACCTAGGATAGTCCTATTGGTCCCCTAAAGAGGCTGCATATCTATCAAAAACGCTTTATCTGATCTATAAATTCCTGTTTGATATTATTTTATGGAATCGGTGGCAAACGAGCATGAGGCTCATCTAGGATATGCGAACCTTCGCCCGTGGTCAACTATTGACTTTGGAAGGCCGCGGGTTCGTTACCGGCCTCTAAGAGATCGGTATTCTCTTTTTTTGAAAGTCACAAGTCCTATTGGTTTGTAAATATCTGTGCTGGCAGCTGACTCTACAGTGTCGGTATAGGGCTCAAACTGCCTTAAAAAACTTTCAGTTGTAGAACGAAAAACATTGAGGTGATACAGATGAATAATGGAACCATGCAGGCAGAATGAATTCTGTCTCTATGTTTGATGATGACCACGTTTGCAGGACCACGGGTGCGTTGCCGGCCTATAAATCTTAATTTAATCTTAATGCTTTCGATATTTTTTAACATATACTATAATTGACAATAGGTCCCTTTAAAATATGCAAGAACAGGTTCTCGCCTGATGAGGTAAATCAACGGGTGTTCATTATATATTCTCTTAGAATACTTAGCGTTAAACAGTACTGTGTTTCGTTGAGTGAATGAGAATATCAGAGGCTCTTGAAATTATGCCGCTTAAGCTGCGTAAAAGCCGTCAACACAATCAAAGCGCGGATTGTGGTGCAGTATTTCATGGGCCGCGGTGATCTCTTACCACTTCCATTCTGATAACCAAAATAAATTGAGTAACATAATAACATCTTATGTTTCACTGAATGAATAAGGACATCGAAACCCCTTAAATGAAGTAAAAAGCCGGCAACACAACGAACTCGTCGAATGTGGCATGATTGTCCATGGACTGCAAAGTTCTTTTACCATATAGGAGACCTGCCCCGATGTTCACTATACCATAAAAAAGATGTTATCAAACAAAAACACGGAACTACGATCTTACAAATATATATACACTCCTATTGACATAAGTACGCTCATTGGTTGGAGATTAATATAACGAAATCAGATTATAAGATAAAGCAATTTCGGCGCGAATGGATATCTGCCTCTCAAGTGTCATAACGAGTTCATGACTGTGAGAGAGCTGTCTGATAAAAATATTAACTCCCATTTCCATATTGGAGTATGGGCCTCGATTAAACACTCACCTAGGGAATATTAAACTTTAGAAAGAACCAACTTTCACGAACAACTTTACTTATGCTGACATGTATTCCACTTGATAAAAACCTGACTTTGATTAGACTTTTTCAATTATAACCTTTTTATGTGTAGCCTTCAATGACCGTGCCGTAATACGTGCTTTAGTTTTTTTTATAGTATAGCGGAAACGGAGCAGGTGGGTCTTTTATATGGTAAGAGAAGACTGCCGCCCATGGACAACCACGCCACAGTCCGCGCATTGGTTGTGTTGCCGGATTTTACGTCATTTAAACGGTATTTCTAAGGCTCTTCGTTATCCTCAATCACTAAGCGTAACACAGTAGAGGCACCGTTTCAAGTACAACTAAATACTATTTCTCGCTGAGTATTCTGTGAGCCCGTGGTATCACTTGGGACAATTAGTGCGTCCGAATATGTTCCAGCTTTCAGAGGCTGAATAAATTAAATTATAATTTATAGTTATCCGGACCGGGATTCAAACCTTTCGCTTCGTAGTATACCTCTTAAACCACTGAGCTGCGAGCGTGGAATAGTACTTGTACTGTGATTCACGGAGTGAGTCAGGATCTCGGAGGCCCTTAAAAGTGCCGCGGCATAAAAAGCCGGTAACACAACAAATGCTTGGACTACGGCGCGGTTGTTCATGGCCTGCGGTGTTATTCTTCCATATACGAGACCCGCTCCGTTTTCCACTATAGAATAACAAAATCAACTACATATGTAAATAAATAAAAGAAACGAAAAAATATTGCTCTCGATGTTTCTTCAATATTTTATATCGTCAAACAACGGATATTTTAATATGTGTCACAGATGTATATGCGATTCCGGAAGCGCTTAAGTGTTATAAATTCAATCCCAAGTGATTCCACTTGTCCTTCGTATAAAAAGTATTTTTTTCCATCCACGGAGTCTGTAGATCAACAGTTATAGAATTTGCGCGCGCCTGACATCCCAACCGCTAGTCTTAGTTTGAGCCTCGCGAAGAACGCACGTCCGTAACAAATATCTGTATTATAACAAACTGATTGTGAGTGAGTGCAATGTGCTTCGAAGTGGGGTAACAATGATTGATGATAATTAAAATGACGAACGCTTGGCGCTTTTGAAGGGAGAGGCCAGGTACGTTCAGATTTATCCCGTTTAAGATAAGTAGGGTAAAGTTTTTAAACTTTTATTAATTAAATTTATACATACACGTTTTTAAATATCTGTTATTTTCTATGTAATGTGTTTCAAAAAAAATTATTGCATATTTTACGAAATGTATGTTTTTTTATTTTTTCTATGATATAATGTAAAAAGAAATAATATCTTTTGAATTAATAATAAATTTACTTTAGACGATTATATGTTTGTAGGAAACCAATAAGATATGTTTTTTATTTTCATAATAAGTAACACAATTTTTCAAATTAGTAATATAATATAGTGATATATATAATATATTAGTATTTATAATATAGTGATTAATAAAATTAATGAGATATGTTTTTAAATACCTGTTATTTTCTCTGCATATCATTTAATAAAGAATATTATGTCGATTTAAATGCAATAAATTTATTTTTAAACAATTATAGAATTTTTATGATTTTATAAGATAAACAATAAAATATTATTTTATTTTTTAAGAAATAGTAGGTACAACGTCTTGTATTAATAATGATATAACTTTTTATTTTATGATTTTAAATGTTTCTCTGTAATATAATTTAATAACAAATAATATAATTTTTCAATATAGCAAAAATTTCAATTCCTAAACTATTTTAGGATATTTCATGGAACTAACAAAAAATATTTTTTAAATATCTGTTATTTTTTATCTGCAATATAATTTGATAAAAAGTAATATAACGCTCT